>LPNX010617309.1:244610-283502 GCA_001517045.1 Pseudotsuga menziesii | reverse complement strand
ACTGCTTGACTTCTGATCACTCGATACAATTTTTACTGCAGGTATGCTTTGACAGGACACTTGACTACAAAATCAGATGTTTACAGCTTTGGTGTTGTGATTTTAGAGATTTTGACAGGTCGTGTACCTGTAGACATGAAGAGGCCTCCTGGACCACCGCTGTCAATCAGAAAATGTCATTGTTTCTTGACAAGGAGAGACAGATACAAATAGTCCACCATATTAGATAAGCCACTTAAAGGTTGAGGAATGGGAATTGATTCTTTGCATGCTCTGGAATCAATTTTGTAAGAAGATCTGGAGCAGCGCCCTTTAACTCCTAAGGTTTGAAGTTGAACAATGGGGGCAATGGACATCCATTTGGCAGGCGGGTATTGGGATCCTGAAGTTCATCATAGAAAGGATGTATACAAGCCTCCAAAGCAGTGCACCGAAGGTTTGGTGAATACTGAAGGAGCCTAGAAACAAGATCTACAGCCTCAGGTGGCATACGCTTGTGGAAAATCTTGTGCCAAGGGTGAGCCTTTATTTGTGGAAATTTAAATTCAGTATAGTTAGGATTCATGCATTTAATCTCCTCATGTGTTGGAGTACCAAGGACCTTGATAATCTCCACAAGCTGATCGACTCCACTCTCACTTGGGAATAAAGGCTGAACAAGAAGCAACTCAGCAAGGACACACCCCATGGACCATATATCAATGGCAGTCGTATACTCTGTTGCTCCAAAAATAAGCTCCGGTGCACGATAATAGCGAGAACATATATATGATATATTTGGCTCACCCTTGACCAGCACTTTTGCACTTCCAAAGTGACAGAGCTTAAGCTGATGAGTGTGAGGATTGGCCAGAAGATTCTTTGGTTTTATGTCCCTGTGACATACTCCAATACCACCATGGATATAGGCTAGGGCCCTATAGATCTGATAAGTATATAATTTTACATAAAGCAGAGGCATCCGTTGATTCATCCTACTGTAGTGCTTTGCTACACGATAAACTGTCTCTGGTACATACTCCAACACCAGATTGAGATAGAGCTCATCCTTATCAGTGGTTGAAAAAAAACAATGCTTTAGAGAGACAATATTTGGATGATCCAGAAGGCACATTGTTTGTAGTTCATGGTTCTTATATCGTTTGTCCCGCAGAACCTTTTTAATTGCTACAGTCTCCCCTGTCTCTAAGCATTTAGCCTGAAATACAATTCCAAATGATCCAGTTCCCACCACACGTTCTGCCATGTAGCTTATGGTTTGCTTAGGTTGGCCATTCCTGCCACCAATGGTTGTGACTATAATATGGCCCGTTTCTGTACCATTTCCATCCACTACAGTGGCTTCCATCTCCTTTTCATCTTTAATCTTCATCTCATTCATTTCTTCAGGAAGTTTGTCTACTCCAATAATGTTACCACGACCTGTATTTGCTGCTGTTGCAGATGCAACACTTACAGAGGCCATATGCTATACATAATCCTCTTCTGCAAGTTCAGCGATCTAGGCTTACTTGATAACTTTCCTTTAGCTATTGTGTTCCTTTTATTGCTGCTTCACTTACTATGCTGGTTTACACAGGGGGAATTGAGGTTGATGCAGAAGTTTTCAATAGTTTGCTTGAGGTCATAATGACCATAAAGTTTGACAGGCTATTTGAGGGTATACATGATAAATGTAGAATCCTGTTCAATAATTTAATTCCCTCTATAGAAGAGAGATGTATGTATAGTGATCTATTTTTGCTGAAGAACATGGAAAGCCTGGTAAAAGAAATGAACTCAAGCAAGGAGGTTAAATTATCTATTAAAGAGCATCTACTTACAAGTGCAATTGATATGGTGGAATGCCTGAGAATGGATCCATTTGGGGCATTCTGTCAGCCTCAGTGTGACCTTTGCAAACCCTCCTCCTTTGCAAACCCTCCTTTGCCACCCTCTCCTCTATGAGCTCTTTCCCCTGTGGCCTTATCCTCTTCGGCCCTCTCCTATTGTTCACGTGATGAAGAATTACCTATTGACCACTCCTCTGCGGACAAAGGGCAGAAACCCCTCCCATTCCCATTCTAAATCTCACAAATAGCACTTCTCTGCTGCACCCAGAGCTTCTTGTGATGGGGAAGGAGAGACAGCACTGGTTTTCAGTTCATTTTAGGATTTTACTGTGAAATTTGCACCACTGGTAGAGATTTTAAATGAATGGTCTTCACCTATAACAGATGATGGTTCAACCTGTGGAATTGTTTCAGGGTTTCTCAATTTGGAATCCGTCTTTGCAATAGCAGATGCAGCACTGCTCTTTCCAAAAAATGAAAATGGAACTGAATTCATACCATTTGTCTTGGAGATAGAACCACCAAATAATGGGAAGCCCACAGAAGTTGCAGCAGCAGTGGTTGATGTAGAGAAACCCTCGACTTGCCTCTTTTCGACAGGGTTGCATGAATGATAGGAGAAACCCTCGACTTGCCTCTTTTCCACAACAAAAATCCCAAATCGATTTTCTATTTTTGGTTTAAAACATAAACTCATGCCGTAATCGATTTCCACCATATATTTGGATCCAAGGTATGACAACGCTTGGTGGGTAGAGTGCTTTTAAGCGATGATAAACTATATTAAGCATATTAATAGCTACAATCACTCTAGTGAAGCTAAGAAAAATTGCAATGGGTTAGAATATGCATTTTAGTGATGGTTGTGTTTGATTCATGAAGTATCTAAAAGTCTTGGGTGTGGGATTTAGGAGCTCGCTAGAGTTAAGTATATCAAGTATTGTGTGTGAAGAGATGAGGACAATGAATACAAAATGCTTTCCCAAACACAAAAAGTGTATGCATATCATAATCATAGGGTAAATGACCTTAAGAAAGACAAGTGGCCAGTGACCTAAATAAAGGCATGATCATTTTCATGGGGAATAAGAAAATGTGGAATTGGTTCTGGTTGCAAATTTGATGTTCTGTCTTATAAATAAATTGGTGTTTGGTTCATTAATCCATAGAATTCTTGAGTTCCTACCACCTTGCTTGAGGGATATTCACCCATATGGTGCCACTATTATAGCCTCATAAGCGTCGCTTAAGTGATGGCTCACTCATTAATCCATATAATTCTTGAGTTCCTACCACCTTGCTTGAGGGATATTCACCCATATGGCGCTTTCCATTTTAAATAATTAACGAATTAAGTGTATTTTGAAAGCGTTGTTAGCTTATTTGGCATGGAGACAATGTTGGATACAGAGACCAAGAATGATATTATGGAAGGAGTTGGATGTTAAGTATTTTTCAAATCCAGGATCACTTGGAGGTTATTATCAAAGTGCAATTCAGAGACTCCTATTGCAAACAAAGGAAATGGCATAAAGTATACATGCTCTAGATTTTTGTCCAATAGAGTGTCCTTCTTTGTTTTCAATGCAATTAATGGGGAAGTTTACTTGAAAGGTAAATAATATATTGTCTATTTCTATTTGATTGCATTTTCATTTGTAGTAGTTATGATTGGAACCTACCATAAACCAAAATTAGAAAATTATTTTTTCCCCAAAAATGATGAAGTATATCGACCATCTTTGATGAGAATTAGATGTGTTTGATTTGGAAAGTTAGTAAAACTTACATGTTTGCATTGGTCTAATAATCTTTAGGGTGAAACACTATATATGAAAAGAAAATGCTAGATTTGAAATATAACCAAGAGATATATAAGGTAAACTAGTTAGGATTCATGTAATCATGTAGTGGCATGTATGATTGGTGACCTACTTAGATGGCGGGCCTTGATGTGGTGTAAACATGGGGGTTCTTAGAAGGGTATCATTGCTAAATAGTTTCATTTTCATGAGATCTTATGAATCAATATCGAAGATTTACCACAACGTTTTTACAGAACTTTCAACATTTCCAGGTTGACAATTCCCTTTTATCCTTGTAGTTGGATTTTAAAAAATCAAGCAATTTTAGAGCCGTCGCTTAAGCGAAACTTAGGAAGATATCCGTCGCTTAAGCGACACTTAGGAGGATAGAAATTTTATCTCCGTCGCTTAAGCGACACTTAGGAGAATTGCCGTCGCTTAAGCAACACTTATCCCCACCATTTCAAAAAAAAAATTAATCTTTTTGATTTTTGGCATGGTTAAAAGAAAAAATCCACGCGTCGTCAGAAAAAACCGTCGGATTTTGGATCAAAATATAGTAGTGAAATAAAATTGTAATTATTTAAGGAGAAGAACCATCATTATGTTTAAGCAACATAATGAAATAAAGTCATCATATCAAGAAAGTGGAAGTATCAAGCATGAAACATTCAGAGCCAAAGCTTGGGAAAGAAAATGTTCACCAAACCATTTTTCATGGAAAGTCAAGGATCCAATGGAGATCATAAAAGAACCTACTGAATCAAGCAATGTAAAAGAAAAATCTAAGTATTTACAAAATTTACATGGGGATCCCTTTGATTTTTACCAAAATCAACGGGAGTTGTTGGGGTGCCAACAGGACCACACTACATGGGGTTAAACTTTCCTACCCCCAAGGGTTCTTTCTGTTGATCCCACAAAAGGACCAATTCTCCCTCACTAACCCTCCTTGGACAAATAGACTTATTGTACTAGAACTTTATGTGATGTTTATTTACTTCTAGAGCCACCAAGGCATCTCAATGCTGCTCATCAAGTTGCTCAAGGTGGACCAAATGATCGTCCAATGGTGAAGTGTCTAGTAAGAGCTCTATGGCTAGCTTCAAAGAAGGAATCTCGCATTCAATCGGCAATACTGACTCCACTCCATGTACAAGTTGATATGGATAAAAACTCGTGGTAGTCTTAACAGTGGTTCTATACGCCCACAAAGCAGGATATAACATAATGTGCCAATTATTCTTGCTTTGTGCAATGGTTCATTGGAGAATGGATTTGAGTGATTTGTTCACTGCTTCTACCTGTCCATTCGCTTGAGGGTAGTAAGAGGAGGAATGCTCTTGTTTGTACCCTAAATTTGATGCCAACTCTTCCATCATACGATTCTGAAAGTGAGAGCCATGGTCAGTGAAATGCTCTTTCGGAATCTCGAACTGAGTAATAATCTAGTTGAATACAAAGTGCACGGCTGTCTCACCATCGGATTTAACTGTAGGCATAACCTCATCCCATTTCGTGAAGTAATAAACAACCACTATGACATGATGATGCCCCCCAGCTGAAGCTGGGTTGAAATCCATAAAATCAAGCCCCCACTTAGTGAAGGGACCGACGGTCACTGATGGGATGTAACGAGGTAGGTTTCGAGCACATATTACATGCAAACACCTGGCAAGGGTGGCACCTCTTGACCGCATCTACACAATCCTTAAAGATCGACGGCTAGAAATAACCCACTCTTAAGATTTTTTGGGCTGTAGAAATCCTAGATAAATGACCACCACACGCCCCTCTGTGGCAATCATTCAGCACTACCTTAGCCTCCTCATGAGTTAAACAACGTTGTAAAATGGAATCTACCCCACGACGGTACAAAGTGTTATCCACTATGAGGTAATTCTTAGACATGTGACGTAATCATTGTTGTTCATCCCGTGAGAGGTGAGTAGGGACCTTCAATGTTTGTAAATATATAATGATATCCCCATACCATGGGTCTAAAGTTGATATTAAGAATATGTGTTCATTGATAAATGTATCTTCACAAACCAACTCCTCAGCCTCACTTGGGAAATCCGATATAAGCTATGCAAAAATTAATGATTTCTTCAATTTTCCTAAAACAAAGTTGAGATCAAATTCTTGCAGGATGACAATCCATTTATTATATTTTCCCCCAATCATCCTTCAAGTGAGGACAAATTGAAACGGATTGACATGGGCTACAACCAAGGTTTGGCGAAGGAGAGTATAATGTCTCAACCGTTGAACTACATGTACGGTAGCTAAATCAAGCTTCTCAACATGAGAATAACAGATCTCCACATCAATAAGATTCTGGCTTAGATAGTATATGACATGCTCTTGGAGCTTGTCATTCTCTTGAACCAAAACCATACCAATCGTCTCCATGGGCGTGGCCACTATCGGCTATAGTCTGGGGGACTAATCACTGGGGCCGATGCTAAGGCTTGCTTGAGCGCATCAAAGGACTCTTGGGCTCGCTCATCCCAATAAAAGGTGGTGTCCTTCTTCAAAAGATGCATGAAGCCTCTAGTCAAATTGGAAAAATTGACAATGAATCTCCATAAGAATTTTTCCATGCCTTGCAAACATTGAAGATGACAAATATTTTTCAGGGGAGACAACTAAAGTATTGCCTCTACCTTCAAAGGGTCGACTCTTATACCCTCTTTAGAAATGATGAATCCTAACAAGCGACCTGACTTCACACAAAAGATGCACTTGTGAGGATTTAACCTAACCAAATTATTGCCGCATCTTTCGAACAACAATCTCAAATGATAGGAATGATGCATTCTCATACGAGAATGAGTAGCAAGGTCATCCAAAAATACTTCGATAATCGATTTGAGATCGTGGAAGATCAAGGTCATGGCCCACTGAAAAGTAGCTCCGACGTTCTTAAGGCCAAAAGGCATTTTTCAATATGCAAAAGTTCCCCAAGGACAAATGAATGTAGTCTTATGTTGGTCCTCAGGATTAATTTGTATCTGATTATATCCGAAAAAGCTGTCCATGAAGGAAAAAACCTCGCTACCTGCACACTCATCCAAAATCTGATCAATAAATGGTGTGGAGAAATTGTCCTTAGGATAGGCACAATTGAAATCATGGAAATCAGTACATATGTGGATCACTCCCTGATTCTTATCCATTGGAATGGGGTTCGAAACCCACTCCGTCAAGGGAATGGGATAGATAAAACCGACTTTCAACAATCTCTCTATCTTTGCCTAAATCGCGGGTGTTTTCTTAGGATTCACCACACACAAGCATTGTCGAACAGGCTTAGTGTTGGGACAAGTCTTAATCTCGTGTTCAACAATGCGAGGGTCGATACATGGCATTTCATCGTAAGACCAAGCAAAGATATCATGGAATTCTTTAAACAGCTTGGTGTATTCTTGAATCTTAGCATGGGAATATTTTTCTCCAATATAGACATTCTCTATCCTGCCAGGATCATAAGAGATATTGATAGGAATCGTTGGAGATATATTTTCCATGTTTCCATCAGCCATCGGACTAGGAGAGATTAATGGAACCATATAACTACCAATTCTCTCACTAAGAACCTCCCTAAAGTCCTCATGCTCCAAGCAGTCAAGCTCAAGAAGAAATTAATATCTATGATGGAGCTCTTCCCATGGTGGCTCAACTCCCGAAATGGCCTCAATAATCACTTCATCTGAAGGGAAAACACTATCAAGGCATTCATGTGCGTGAGAAGACTGTACTGCCCATGTAGGCAGCACATAAGGGTCCTCCTCCTCTGTCCGCAAAGAAGAAGGACTGGGCTTTGCAACAAACTCAAGATTAGCTTGATAAGCTACCATAGTTGTAGGAAACGACACGTCCTTCATGATGGGCTCACTCAAAGTATTTGGTGTAGGAAGAATCCAAGGATCTTCCATATGACTTGTGCAAAAAGACACCAATCTTATAAATGTCAAAGCCTTACTGGAAATAGACCCTATCATAAGGATCTGTGCAGGACACCTAAAACTTCCCATGAGGGATGGATACATGCCCACACCCACACTCCCAGCTGTCGGCTGAGAGTTCTCAATGATCGGGATCGAAGCTCCCGAAGATGCGGTAATTGACGGATTTTTGAATGACGTTTGATCAATTGTGACTATCTTCCCATTAAATGGAAAGAATACAACACGAAATAGGGAAGAAGCTACGGCTTGCATACTATACATACAATTCCTACCCAGCAAGAGATTGTACTCAAGGGGCGCATCAACCACCTCGACCTCTATCGCAACGGTCTTCCCTCTCAAACGGACCTTAAGGGAAGGAAGGATCCTGTGCGACCTAAATGATCTCCCATCGAACAAAGTTAACATGGTCATTGATTTAGACAAATAAGGGGAACCTAAACCCTTCCAACACAATAAATACATCACAGAATCATCAGCACCTTTGTCAATCACAATGCGCTTGATGGTCATGTTAAGAAATTCTACATGAATCAAAAGAGACACATAGTAAGGCAAGCGAGGCTGAAGTCTTGCGGTTTCAAATTTAATCACGGAGGAAGAATTATCATCGTTCATACCAAGGGAAGAAACCAAAGCCTTCCTTTGCGAAGGGAAACTCTGAAGTACTTCTAGTGCAGACATTGCACAAGGAGTGTGGCCCAAATCCTCGACAACAGAATAGTTCTGGGTGTCTCGGGCATTAGGATTGTGCCTCGAATGCTTAAGGACTCCCTTAGGAATGCGAGGTGTAGCTTCAGGTTTATCCATAGGTTTTTCAATATGCAAAAGAGTCTCTGGTGGATCAGGTTCCTTTCCTGGGCTGGGTTGTGATGAACCATAGTCTTTCGCATGGGTCACAACCTTCGCGGCATGTACCATGTTAATGCAGCCATGAACACTACCCTCCGACGGATTTTGATCACCACCAAACTGATCATGGGTCCTCGAGTTCATATTTTTATTGTGAGATAAATGGTTAGTTAGCATAGCTAGGCCCTGTGCCAAGAATCTTGAGGCTTCATTGATACAAGGGCACAAGTAAGTGAGGTGATCTTCCTTACACAACTTGCAAGGAAATTTAACCTTACGTTTAGCTTGCTTGTCCCCCCTAGCATTATGGGCATTCTTGTCATTATTATTAGCATTTTCATTCCTATTCCCACCCTTACGATTATTCTTACCCTTCTTTTTATTCCTTCCGGGCTACTGGTTACCCTTCTGGTCCAACGATTGCACCAAAAGCACACTCGCCATTTGGGTGGGTTGAGACAAAGTCGTGGCTTGTCCTGAAGTAGATTGGTTGATTGACAATTGACTAACTTGTTTTGCAACTGAATCTATAGGTTTAACACTTGCACAACCAACAATGCCATTGGCATGTCATCCAGGTTTAACTTTGGGGTCGAAACTAGAACGCGGAGCATTGGGAATGATCTCATATAACAAACTTGACTAATCATAAATCAAATCTAGTTCTTGTGCCCTAAAAATGGCTTGTTCATCATTTTTCACTCTGGATGTAGAAACATCCTTCGCTATATACGGAAATAACGACTTAAGGAACCATTCGAGGAGGAATTCGGACGGTATAAAGGCTTTAATCAACCTCTTCCATCTACGCCACTCTTGGATATGATCCAAGATATGTGTGGCTTTACCCCACTGAAATGTCGACAAGAGTTCAGTACCAACATCATAACGCATTGGTAGCTGGAAGTGGTTAAGAAAAGTGATCGCTAGGTCATCGAATAAAGCGAATGCCCCCCTAGGTAGCTCTATATACCATTTCCTGGCAGGCCCTGTAAGGGTGCGTTGAAACAGCCTTAAACGGATTGAGTCCTGGTGTAAGGAATTCAAAGAGCACCATAGGTGAAAGGTAGTAACATGTTTTCTCAGATCCTCTTTCGGTTTGCCCTCAAATTTGGGTATGTCTAAGGGAATCTTAGTAGGGACAGCCGGCCAAGCCAGGTCATGAGCTACAGGATCGTTCATCAATCTCGACAAGTCAGGAATATTCAGCATTGCAAGGAAAGGGAGTCTTGGATGATTAGGTTGATGGAACACTCCCTAATAGTTCTGATTCACATAGGTATAATTAACATAACCACCATGGCCTTGTCCATAGTGCCCTCCTCCCGTTTGACCTATATAGGGTGGCATGGAAGCACCATAGTGTGGTGTACCTTGACTATTCGGATCTACAAAGCCGTAATTTGGAGAGTAAGCAAGTTGTTGATACCTGTGCCCATAAGGTGAAGAACCATGTCCATAGTGCGTCCCATAATAGGGTCCATAAGTGATCGCATGATATGTCCCATGAGACACTCCGTAAGTAGGAATATACACTCCGGAAGTAGGAATATACGTTCCAGAAGTAGGAATATGACCTCTAGAAGTATGAACATGACCTCTCGAAACAATGGGCGATGCCTGAACCTGAGACACAACTGGTCTAGTAACCGCAGTATTGACATGACTCGTAGCAACATTCTGGCCCAAAGGACCACGTGAATGAGGTGGAGGGTGAACATTTGAAGAACTAGGGACAGAGGACGAAGGGACCTGTGTAATTATGTATGTGCTATTTCCTATAGTCACTCGTCTCAGATCTGGTATCCTAATAGGATCACTAACCCTAGACCTAGGAGGAATATGTGATGTAGCTTCCACCGCTGGGATGGAAGGTGCAATGTGACTTGTGCTCCCAAACCTCTCCGCATGGTAAGGAATGAGAGTGCCCCCAGGCATAGTGTTAGGCTCAAACCCAAATTCGACATGGAATGCCAAATCATGTGTGGGAAAACCAGACATACCATAACTACCATAACTAGTGCTCGCGGGTTCAAAATGAGTCTCGTCATCCTCCGACATTCCATACTGGCAATGCTTCAATGGGGAATCAACCCTAGAGTAAGTAGGTCTATCATGAAAATTTGCTATCTCAAAAATCACAGGACCTAACTCAGTCAAATCAGGTGAAGGATCATAGTTAGGAGTAAATTCCCCATCTTCCACATGAATGGGAGAAGGTGGTTTAGGAATATCTTCTATATGGTCTCCCATGGTGTGTGAATTAATGTGCGAAGTAGTTTGTCTGGACTGTCTATTTCTCTCTCCCAAAGGAGGAGGAGATGTAGAAGGTGGAATTCCTACTAAATGATGAGAATGACGAGCAGCTGTACCTAAATCCACAATGACTCAAAAAATATAAAAGACTCTCTATCTATGCAAACCCTAGGAAAGCTAACGTGCACAGAGCAATCACCAAGAAAATACAAAGCCAAACACAAGCAATCAAGGGTAGGATAAGTGAGCTCCCAAATGAAGAAGGTATGTCTCGCCTAGGAGAGGCTTGAGACTCCCATACACAACAAGCAGGGGTACGTAACAAATTATTGTGGCCCTCAGCTTCAATGTGTAAAGCGACTGTGCTGTCCGACCCCAACCTGGCCGAGACACCCACAGAATAACCCCTGCAAAGTACCCCCTCGATATCCTAGGTAAGGCCACTAAGGTCACCTCAATATAATCAATGCTCAGGTGGACAGTCGCAGGTAGGATTGACAGTATGGGCAGGGTAGCAAAGCCCCAAACTCTCGAAAGAGCCCCTAGATATGAATACAATCCCAAAAATATCTTTGGTGATACTTAGTTATGACTAGGGGTCATTCCAATCAATAACCACTCACACTGCCTCGTGCTTAACTCCCTTTTGAGAGGAGGATCCTGAGAAACACTGGTTATATCAAGGAATTTCACACACTCACCTGGATAGACACATACATGTTGTTGTTTAGTGGTATTGGAGAATTTACTCACATTGAACTATTCCAAGACCCTAAAACCTAATATTGTTGGTGAGCCCTATCAAATAAAATAGTGTAGTTCATTTTAATTAAGCGTTGATTTTAATTAGCTTTATTACTCAAAAGAGGTATATGGCCGTGCAACTAATGGTGTTATGACACAACATGAAGCAAAATGCACACCTAATAATCAATGCAATTGCATTGTGTCCATGAAAAATAGGGTATGCTACTACGTGAAATGCACAATTTTCTTCAAATGATAAATGCAAGCTTCCCTATATGAAATTCTGACTAATACTGCAAAGCAAATCTAGTGTAAGTACTATGCAAATGCCAGATGCAATGCATGATGATAAGCAAATATTATTGTATTTTTTGAAATAAAAATGAGATATAAAAGCAAAAGAATGGCTCTACAACCCCCAGACTCTGCAAGCATACTCAAGAAGCACTCAAGCAAAGTACTAAGGTAAAATAAATCTAATGCACTAATCCCAAAACAAAGAATTGAAAACACAATGACAAGAACATTAATCAAAAAGAAATTTACCCTAAAAAAATGTCTCTGGTCAGAAATAGAGGTGTATACAGACTCTAGCAGTATCAAAGGAGACTCAACAATCATCAAACTTCACTCAGCAACCATCCATCTTCCTCTAGAAGGAAAAACTAAGGGCATACGCGACTGTTCGCAGTAAACCCGTGTGTGTACATGGAAATAGCAGTGAAACCCGCGTATATACGTGACTGTGAGCTAAAAACTCGCGTACAGGAAGAAAGGTGCATAAAAATAAAGGCGAACAGACAAGCTGAGACAAAATTCACACCAATCAGACACTACCAAGCAAACATGCCCCCAAACCCGACACAAAAACAAGAGAAAAAGAGCAATTCAAAGTCATTGAATGACGATAGAAAACCCCCAAAGGAAAACTACTAGAAACTCTCCAGTGGAGTCACCAATTCTGTTACGGAGAGAAATTCCTATGGCTTGGGGTACCACAACAGAAAACTTAACTCCAGAAATCAATCCTTTCCAATATGCAATATAAATTAAATATCTAACACTAAAGGATTAGACCTCATACCTTATTCCAGACGGTTGAAGTAGATCCCCGTTGAACTTTCCAACTTCAGCTTGAATTGATAAATCACTTCCTCAACAACAAGTATACAAGACAAGAATACTATATATATTGGTGTTAGATATATTCTAGCATATATAATCAACAACGTATAAGCATTTGAAATCATCCATGGTTAAAATATTCATTCAAACATACATTATTGGACATAAAAATATATTTCTACTAATATAAAATCAGAGATTACAATGGATACAACATCTGTCGGCATGTCTGTGAATCAGAGAAATTGAATCCCCCACTTGGGTCTCCACCACCTCAATCGTCCATCTCTTGATAGCAAGCTCACAAGCAAAAGGCAAGCTTCAGAAGAACACAAAAGTGCTCCAAGGGACAAAGGGATGCAAACTCAAGCACAAGTTCTGGCAACAATGGATGATAGTTTCTTTGCTCTCAATTCTCTCATATGCCTTCAATGTACCAAAGAGTTCCTTATATAGCTTTTCAAAGGGGTAGTGAAAGGTTGAATCCGAGCGATCTCAAGGAATATGGAAGGCCAGGAGTCAAGTGAGTTGGATCCATGTCAAGGAAAATTCCAAAAGGATTTGGATTATGCACACATCCTGATGTACACAGTATTAGGGGTCAAACCCACGTATATACATGATTAAGGGTTTAAAAGTCACGTGGATTAATTTTCACATGTTTATAGGGATGGTCAAGGAAACATCAAAGGACAAAAAATGGTCCAAGGGGTCTAAGGAGTCTACAGAGGGATAGGGGAAGGCCATACAAGTGTGATTCACCTGGAGTGGTAAAATCAGCTATAACAGTGGTCCACTTAATTCAAATTCCTAACTACTTGGACCAAAATCTACAAAATATGTCCACAATATACAAAACGTGACCAAACTACCTTGCGCGCCATCTTTCGCCTTGCGCAACAAGTTTGGTGCTACACAACTTATTATCTCAAAAACTTCTTGCCAACATGGATACCTCTAGATATTTAGCTCTAGTTAAGACTAACTAACATCTCATGCATTGCATTAACAATTCAAGTTTCCTCCATGACCTATTTGAATTTCCTTGCTATTTATTTCATTTCTTTGAATCAATCATTGAATCTTGTTGTAATATAAAATTCTCTTATGTTTTTAACTCTCTTTTGTGTAATGATTATGTTTAGCACATTTATTGCATGAATTTGATTGATTTTTTTTATCTCTTTCATAGTATTGATATGTTTCTCAATATATAAATCCACATTAATTCTATAGACTCAAGGTAAAATGCATTACTTGGTTCCTTCTTTGTTGTAGTGCCTCCACAAGTGATTTACCTTTCTAAGATATTCCTTAGTGGTTATGGGCTTTGATGAGACTTCTCAAAGTAAAACACCTCACTTTGTGTATTAACACACTTATTTTACTACCCCTTGAATGAATGTACATTCCTAGGTAAAAATACATGATTGTTGGTGTTAATAAACTACTGACACTTTCTTTGCAACATGTTTTACCTTGGGAAGGCTAGTGACAACAAGACAAATCAAAAGAATACAGTGCCATACCAAAACAAATCAAGTGCTTCACTTCTTCACTCAATTGTGAATTTCACCCTTGGTCGCTGAGTTGTTACTTTCCTTCAACTTTTGTGATTTGTTTAGAGTATTTTATTTTTTATTTATGTAGTAAGAAAAATCCATTAAATGATGTACAATGGCTTGGGAATTTTCAAATCACTGCATTGCATTTTACAATGGCTATTGCCATAAACACCACTCTGAGATGCCTCTTAGGTTGAAAGAAAATCCTTGGTCATTGCAAGATTGATAGCACTGTAGTTTGAGCATTTGGATACTAAACAATGCTCTACAATTTATAAAATAACCCTATGTGTTTCTTTCTCCTTCAAAATATTTCTATGGAACAATGAGATAAATAATATTAACTAGTTAAGAATCAATGTATTCATGAGAAAGGGCGCATTCTATCATGATTGATATGCTTTTGGATCACGACTTTGAGCTTGTATCAGTGCATTCACTATACTGTAGTTTGCATTGATTTGTTTGCTTCAAAAGGAGACAAGGAATCCTTTTGTTGTTAGGATAAGTTTCAAACAAAATCCCATGAATTTAAGTATATAGAGTAGCTTTCATGGAGAGTACATTCTTCCTTTTCTTTGACATTTCTATTGGGCACTTTTCTCCATGTAAAAATTGTACAATTTCAAAGGGTACTCTTGGTGGATCTTCTACATTAAATAGGTGGGCATCAAGTAGGGAATCATTAGTCCTTATCAAATCTTCCCAAGTGTCCACTCTCGACATGGTTTGATACCTGTACATGTGACTCTATTGTGTTTACATCTAATTCAAATTCAAATTATTGGACTAACAATAGGAATTTGTAGAATCTTCCTTGATGCATAAGTTGTTGACTAGATACTTTAAATATTGATGTTACAGAGAAAAACTTCCTATGGCTTTGGGTGGACCACAAAAGACAGTATGACACCAGAAATCAATCTATTCTCAAGCATGCTAGATATATAAATGAAACTATGCACTAAGGAATAAGAATCATACCTTCAATTGGACGTTTGAAGAAGATCCTCATTGAGCTCTCGATCAAAGCTTGTTACTACACTTCATCCTCAACAACAAAGAGATATACATGTAAGATATATAAAGTGTCAGTGTCTAATCTAGAAGATTCAATTTAAACATGTATACAAAGTAATTATATCCATAGATACTAATATTCATAATTACACATGCAATTGGATGAGAAATAGATATTTCTATTAATGTAAACAGGGATAAAAATGACAACCTCTGCCGACACCTCGTTGAAACTGAGTCCCTCCACTTGGGCCTCCACCATTTCAATCCTCCATACAATGAAAACATCATAAAAACAATGGAAATATTGGGAAAGAGCATTAATGGCTTCCTCAAGGAAAAAGGGATGTAGACTCAAGCATGTAAGAATGGGGAAAATTTTCACTATAATATCTTTCCTCTCCCAAAATTTTCCTCCTTCAATGTTTCACAA
Organism: Pseudotsuga menziesii; assembly: GCA_001517045.1. NCBI lineage: Eukaryota > Viridiplantae > Streptophyta > Pinopsida > Pinales > Pinaceae > Pseudotsuga > Pseudotsuga menziesii. Next base: position 267,893 of record LPNX010617309.1, on the reverse strand, counting down.
TAGCTCAGTATATAGCCCCTCAATAGGAAGTGAAGGGTTGAATTAGAGCGTTTCCCGACATATGGAAGTCCTAGGATCAAGTCATTTGTTACTTGATGGGGAAAAATACAAACATTTTTTTATTTTTGAGCATAAAACCCGATGTATGCGTGTGATAGTGGTGCAAGCTATGTATACACGTGTTGTAGACTTGTGAATCACATGTATATTCAAAAATTATTTTTAAGGGATTCAACTGGAGCATTAGGGTAATGGTGAACAAATGGGGTATAATGAGTCTACACAGGGAGATGGAAAGGCTATCAAAGCATGATGTATGAGGTGTGGAAAATCACACTATAACATATGCCCCCTAATGTGTGAGGTTAGAAGGGTACACGATGGTCAAAATACATTATAATAGTCCCAAGAGTGGAGTAATGAAGGATCAGGTAGAAGAAACAACCACTCGTTAGTATAATAAAATGATAGATATTTACATATGACTACATATATGAAGTATACATAGCAGTCTCGGATACATATCGGTACAATGTCCATGAATAGGCATAATAGACATATGTCATGAGTAGACATCGCCACGTACAATATACAATGAAGTATAGTCTCCATACTGAATGAAGACATCTGGTACAAAATAAGGTACACTAAACTATGGTCATGAGAAGCAAAATCTCATAAATACTGTCGTGATCATTGAAGTAGCATATATGGAATGCCACTAAACTCTGAGGTCTTATACACAAACTGTTGCTAGTACATGTCCCATCATGTGAATAAATGTGTTAGGGTCAAACATTATGGACCATCGTCTGATTACTGGTCATTGATGTATACCGTTAATAGACACGAGACATCCCATCGATAACTATAATGGGAATCAAGGTATTGAGTGCATTCAATCAAGTGTGAATAGATGTGTTGAGGTCAAAAACTTGAGAAAATCCATCAATAAGGAGGAATGGATGTATTCCCAAATATGTCAATGGTGAGAGAACCTAACACTGATGACTACAAGCCTTAATGAGCTCAATGGACTTTGGATCCCTATTCCAAATAAATGATCTGAATTCGATGGAATGGAATCCATTGGAAGGAGGGAATTAAGGCATCCCCCATAAATCAACATGAGGTACAAAACAATGCTGGATAATTTGGAAGAACTCAGACTAACAAGATGTGTGTGAACCAATAACCAATGTATAAGGAATGACCAACATGAAAAGTCAACAATTGAGGAATGGCCAAATCAGGTTAAAGAATTCCTATGAGCAAGAGAATAAGGTAGATGGAGACACATAGGAAACATAGACTCAAAATGAAAACTGGGACAACACTGTGAAATAGGAGGCATCAACAGAGGCTCCATAGGGACTAGAAGTGTAACCAGCCGGTGGAGAAATATCTGAATAATGAGTACAACTCCTAAGGTCATACTAGAAACCCAACCAATGATGAATAGACTCATGGAATTTGCTCTATTCGAAGGAAACATGATAACTTCTAATAGAAAATAATATCACTTCCCATTCAAATTTTTATGATTTGTGAATTTTTTGGGTCTTTTTCATGTTAACAAGCTTGTAAAAGAATAAAATTTCTTATAGTACAATAAGTAGGAAACATGTGTCGTGGGAAAGCAAACTAGTTCCAAGAAGTGGAACATACCTATGCTCAATCCAAGGAAGCATGTGTAGGATAAGGACACTTGGGGGGATGTTTCCTCAGGGAATGGGTTAATCGAGATACAAAATATAACTAAGAGTCTCTGGTTTTCTAGAATTGAGACAAGCTCGGGCTATATGGATTATAAAATTGATGTAGGAACCATACATAAAGCTCAATATAGTAAGAAGATGCATGCAATGCAATTACAACTTGATAAAAAATGAGAGTCCCTATAGGAGATAACCAACATAAATTTAATAAAGAATATTATGTTCTTGTTCAAAGGAATGGAAAGACTACAAGAGACTCCCAGACATAAGGGGGCACACTCAACATGGGTACCAAATGACAAAGAGGGATCTAACTAGGGCACCCATGATTATGATGTTAATGTAATTGTAACTTTGGAATGTATTCACTTGTTTTTCTCATCTATTGTAACCCGATGTTTATTCTAGGATGTTCTTGTGTCATGTCATGCCCCGATGTTCCGATTAGGAGAATCAATAATGTAAACAATTCATGTCAAGTCATTGTGGGTAACCCTCCTATTGTCTAAGGGTTAAAATCCTCGTAGTTCCAGGGCACTAGGGTTATTAAACTCTCCTAGTGAGGTCAGCCCTAGTAGGGTTTTAGTCATGTTGGGATTAGTATAAATAGAGAGCTATAATCTCTATTTAGCACACATCTCATACACACTCAAGTGTAGTGCATAGTTGAGGTAGAGAAAGACACTGGGGCAAGAGGAAAGAGCTTACTGCTGTCAAGAGATTTCCTTACTATTTTTGGGTTTCACTTTGGTGCTGATTCTATATCAGAGGAAGTTGTGGGGTTTTCTCCATTTATGGTTTCCCCGAGGAAAAACACTATGTTCATTGTCTCTTGTGTTTTATTGTTGTGCTTGTTGTTCTCTCAGTTTAAATATCCTAATGATATGCTAGCTTAATGTTGAAAAACTAACATGGTATCAGAGCTAACCTGAGAAGAAGACACTATGCAGCTACGAGAACTAGGGATTCCTATTTTGTGGATCTCTCTCCACAGATTTTCAGCAAAAGTAGGGTGGAACAACTCTCCTCCCTAGGGCACATCTTTCTGTCAAAGCAGAATCCAATTCTTAGGTTTTTCAGTTTTGGACCCGACATTGCTGTCGAAAATTAGGGCTTTTCATAGAAGAGGAATTTTTCAGTGAGCCTAGGCCTGGATTGATCTCCTCTCCAAAATCGAAGTTAGGGATCAATTTCAAAGAATTTGGTTGGACAGAACTTCGGGAAAAGAAAAACTCTAATCTTCTCCTGAACTAGTGCTATAGGATTTTAGCTTCAAATCCAGATCCGACATATTGACCTGGGAAGAACATCAATCGGAAGATAACTCTAAGGAACCAGTTGAAGAATGTCAAGATACAAAATGAGGAGACCATCCACTCATACTTCACAAGGGTCTCTTAGATCAGAGAACAACTAGAAGCTATAGATGGCGAAGTGGAGAATGCAGAAATTGTGATGACAACTTTGAATGGCCTCCCTAGGTCATGGGATTCTTTCATCCAAGGAATTTGTGCTAGGAAGAAGTTGGTCAATTTCAGCAGAATGTGGGAAGAATGCTCTCAAAAAGAGGCTTGGATAGTAGCTCGAGAAGAAAATATGGGGAATGAATATCAATCTCTCACAGTACACTCAAGGAAAGGAAGAAGCGAAAAACATCATCACCAAGGTAAGCATTCTCATTAGAAAGGTTCATCTAAACTCAGATGTTGTACATGTGATGAAATAGGACACTTTGCTAGAAACTACCCTGTGAATAAGAATGGATCCAAGAAGAATAATAACTCCAAAAGAAAACATCATGCTCACACTGCTAAGGATGATGATCCTCCAAGGAAGAGAGTAAAGAAAGAAAGTGAAGACTCTTCAAGTGAGGATGAATATGTTCTGATTTCTGCTCTCACAGGAACTGTCACTCATGGAAGAAAAGATTGTCTTATTGATAGTGGGGCTTCCAAACACATGACAGGTTTCAAATAATCCTTTGAGAAACTATCTAAACATAATTCACCCCATAAGGTGAAGCTAGGAGATGACTACCAATATCCAATAAAAGGTAGTGGTGAATCCTCCTACAAGCTAGACTATGGAAAGTCTATAAAATGAAGGATGTTCTATTTGTACCAGGACTCAAGAAGAACCTTCTCTCAATATCTACACTGGATGCAAAAGGCATGAGGGTTGCATTTATAGATGGCCAAGTTATCATGTGGCCAAGAGGAAAGACTATTGACGATGCAATAGTGATTGGAGAACAAGAAGAAGGTTTATACAAGCTGAAGGGCCATTCAGAACAAGCTATGGTCCATGACACAGTAGAGCCAAATGAACTATGGCATAGAAGGCTTGCACATGTGCATTACAGATCACTACCACTTGCAACCAAAGCTGTTGAAGGTATTCTAGAAATTCAAGCAAAACATGAAGGGATATCCAAAGGATGTGTGAAAGGGAAGAATACAAAGAAGACATTTCCAAGTAGCGAGAGCAAGGCAAAAGGAATCTTAGAAACCATCCACTCTGATGTATGCGGACCAATGTCATCAAGTTCACTAAGCGGGTATGTATACTATGTTTCTTTCATTGATGAATTTTCTAGGAAGACATGGATTTACTTCATGAAGAACAAAGATGAAGTGTTCAGCAAGTTCAAGGAATTCAAATCCTTGATCGAGAACCACATAGAAAAGGAGATAGAGACCTTTCGATTAGATAATGGAGGGTAATTCACATCAAATGAATTAAAATACTTATGAAAAGAATCAGGGATTAAGAGGGAGTTTTCCACTCCTACAATCCAAAACAGAATAGGGTTGCAGAAAGGAAGAATAGAACTATCATGGAAGCTGCAAGAGCAATGCTTCATGATCGGGATCTTCCTATGCATCTATGGGCAGAAGCAGCTAGAAAAGCAGTGTATGTACAGAACCATATTCCACATAGAGTACTCGAGAATAAGACTCTTAAATAATTCTTCTCCGACAAGAAACCAAAAGTCATCCATCTCAAAATATTCGGTTGTCCAGTGTACATACACATACCAAAAGAAAAGAGAACAAAACTAGATCCTTCAGGAAAGAAGGGTATATTTGTGGGATACTTTGAAAGCTTGAAGGCTTATAGAATATACTTTCCAGGATACAAGAGGATTGACATTAGTAGGGATGTAACATTTGATGAAGACACAGCTTACAACAAATCCAGAAAGAGACCTACTAAAGAACTTGAAGAATCCGAAGCTCCCAGAATTCATGAGACAACCATGAATGAAGAAATTCAAGAAGAAGATCGAGAATTTGAAGAACCACAAAGACCTATAGATCCACCTCAGGAGACAAATCCTCACAAGAGGAAACCTACTTGGGTACGAGAAATTATCCAAGGTGCAGAAAGATATGGGGCTCCAGAATAGAATCATAGAGAAAGAAAGAGAACCAGATCTTGCTTCGGATATGCAGCCTTACTATGTGACTTTATCAAAGAAGAACTTTCTAGTTATGAAGAAGCGACAGAATGGAAAGAATGGAAGGATGCTATGATCAAAGAGTATTAATCGATCATGAAGAGCGATGTTTGGGATGTTGTACCAAGACCAAAAGGGAAGTCAGTTGTAACTTTCAAATGGATCTACAAGATCAAGCATGCTACGGATGGTAGCATAGAGAAATATAAGGCAAGATTTGTGGCTCGTGGCTTCTCACAGAAGGAAGGAATAGACTATGAAGAAACCTTTGCTCCTATATCTAGATACACTTCCATTAGATCAGTACTTTCTTTGGCTGCAGTAATGAAATGGAAGATACACCAAATGGATGTCAAGACTGCTTTCTTGAATGGTGTAGTAGAAGAGGAAGTGTATGTAGAACAGCCACTCGGTTTTGAGACACATGAAAGGGAGTCTCATGTGTGCAGACTGAAGAAAGCCCTATACGGTTTGAAATAGGCACACAAGACATGGTATGGTAGAATTGATAGCTTTCTATCCAGCTTGGGATTTACCAAGAGTAAAGCAGATTCCAACCTTAACTACAAGGTTGAAGATGGAAACCCAGTGATGCTTCTACTGTATGTAGATGATCTATTTGTAACAGGTATGGATGAGTTGATTGTTGATATGAAGAGAAATCTTGCTGTCAAGTTTGAAATGAAGGACTTGGGTATGATGCATTATTTTCTAGGTATGGAGGTGTGGCGGAATGCAAATGGAATCTCCCTCGGACAAGGGAAGTATGTAGTAGAGATCCTAAAGAGGTTTGGGATAATGGACTGCAAGGCTATGGCCACACCTATGGCCTCAAACCTAGATCTATTGAGTGATGGTTCATCAGAGACGGTTGATGCTATGATGTATCATTAGATGATTGGGTCCTTGATGTATCTGATGAACACGAGACCAGACATTTGCTTTGCTGTGAACACCTTGAGCCAGTTCTTGACAGATCCGAGAAATGTTCACTTGATTGCTGCAAAGCATATTTTGAGGTACCTGAGGGGTACAATTGATTATGGGCTCAAGTATGAGGTGAATTAGAATATTAACCTAGAGGGTTATGTTGATTCAGATTGGGCAAGTAGTGCCATTGATAGGAAGAGCACTTCAGGGTGTTGCTTCAATATGGGATCAGGTGTGATCTCTTGGTTTAGCAGGAAGCAATCTGGTGTGGCACTGAGTACAACAGAAGTAGAGTATGTCACAACTTGTTCAACTAGTTGTGAGGTAGTATGGCTGCAGAAGCTACTATCTGATTTATTTGATCTCCAGATGGATGCTACTTGTATACATCATGACAACCAGAGTTGCGTGAAGTTGTCGAAAAATTAGTGTTCCATGACAACTCAAAGAATATTGAGATCAAGTATCACTATATCAGGAATATGGTGCAGAGGGGAGCAGTGAAACTTCAGTATGTTGCGATGGATGAATAGATAGCTGATGTATTGATGAAGCCATTGGCTAGGGTGAAATTTGAGTACTTCAGGGAGAAGCTTGGTGTTCTCCAGATAGAGGTTTCCTCCATGGGAAAGTGATGAGTCCCATAGCCATTCTGACATGGTGAGAGGATTGGTTCCTTCCATGTTAGATATGGGTGTTGAATCCATAGCCATTCTGATGAGTAGGTCAGATATAAGGGCTGAGTTATTCTGTCATGGTGAGAGGATTGATTCCTTCCATTTTAGATATGAGTGCTAAATGCCATTATTGGAATGGAGGTACCTGGTCAGTTACCAGGAACACTCAGTCCAGGACTGAGAGAGCCATTCTGACGAGTAGGTCAGATGTAAGGGCTGAGCCATTCTTTCATGGTTAAAGGATTAGGTTCCTCCCATGTCAGATGTGAGTGCTGGCTATTCTGTCGAGTAGGACATATGTAAGGGCAACTGCCATTTTGGGAATTGAGGTACCTGGTCAGTTACCAAGTAGCTCATTTTGGGACTGGGGGCCATTTTGATATGACTGTAGGATTGGTTCCTACTTGATCAGATGTGAGCGCATGCCCTTATGAACATGCATGTTGGATTGGTTCCTCGCATGTGTCAGATGTAAGTGTAGATCCTTTTCAAACATGCATGTTGGATTGGTTCCTTGCATGTGTTGAATGTAAGTGCAGAGCCTTTTTTAACATGTATGTTGGATTGGTTCCTCACATGTGTCAAATATAAGTGCTGAGCCTTTTTGAACATGCATGTTGGATTGGTTCCTCACATGTGTCAAATATAAGTGCTGAGCCTTTTTGAACATGCATGTTGGATTGGTTCCTCACATGTGTCAAATGTGAGTGCTAGGCCTTTCTGACAGGGTTGTGGGATTGGCTCCCACATGGTCCGATGTGAGTCATGGGCATGCCTTTCTGATATGATTATAGGTTAGTTCCTACATGATCAGATGTAAGTGTTGGGAAAATACCTACATGGTGGCTAGGCCTACATCTAGCATGAAAAAGGGTTGGCTCTATAGAAATTCCTATGATGAGAAGAATCATGAGATAGCACCTGTGAAGATTCAGCATTGATGATCTAGCAGAGATGATCCAGATCGAGGGAAGATCCAGATCCAAAGATGATGCTCCAGAGATGATCTAGATTGAGTGATGATCCAGATCCAGTGATGATGATCCAGATTGAGTGATGATCCAAATCTAGAGATGAATATGACTTGAAGACAAAGAATACTTGAAGACGAAGATGAATTGAAGATGCAGATGACAAGAAGACCCAGAGAAGAAGACCAGTGATAAAAATTGTGTCGAGAGAATACCTTCCTAATTAAGAGGGAGTGTTAATGTAATTGTAACTTTGAAATGTATTCACTTGTATTTCTCATCTATTGTAACCCGATGTTTAATCCAGGATTTTCTTATGTCATGTCATGCCCCGATGTTCTGATCGAAAGAATCAATAATGTAAACAAGCCATGTCAAGTCATTGTGGGTAACCCTCCTATTGTCTAAGGGTTAAAGTTCCCATAGTTCTAGGGCACTAAGGTTATTAGACTCTCCTAGTGAGGTCGACCCTAGTAGGGTTTTAGTCATGTCGGGATTAGTATAAATAAAGAGATGGAATCTCTATTTAGCACACATCTCATACACACTCAAGTGTAGCACATAGTTGAGGAAGAGAAAGGCACCGAGGCAAGAGGAAAGAGCCTACTGCTATTGGGAGATTGTCTTACTGTTTTTGGGTTTCACTTTGGTGTTGGTTCTATCTTAGAGGAAGTTGCGAGGTTTTCTCCATTTATGGTTCCCCTGAGGAAAAACACTCTGTTCTTTGTCTCTTGTGTTTGGTTGCTGTGCTTGTTGTTCTCTTCGTTTAAAGATCCTAATGATATGCTAGCTTAATGTTGAAAAACTAACATATGAAAGATATACCACTTACGTAATGTCACTTATAGTAGAAGTAAGATAGTTTTGTGACATTAATAAGTGGGTTCATACCTATGGTTAATGTGACATAGTCATAGAATAATGCATAATGAACACAGAAAGTGGTCCTATCCTGTATGTCAATTTAGTGTTATTCCTTCCATGGGAATGAACAAGCCAAAATATTGATGAAAGTGCACCAAATAAGGGCCCTACACAACCATATAAGTCCAAAACAATTGGAAATAGTAAGTAAAGAGTCCAAACTATATGAAACATGGGTAAAAATATTTAATAAATAGTAAAAAATCAAAATTTTACCATACCATTTGTTTTTTACCCATCATAGTGCATTTGGAGCATATTGAACCCCCAAACTTCAAATGAATATTTCAGGAGCTAAGAGCCACAAAATTCATAGTCATTAGGACCAGGTAACTCACAATCCCATTATCTACCCATTCAATGCATTGATTTTTAATCGTAATGGTGAATTTTTAAGATTTTGACCACCGAAGGTGGGTTTCGTGGCCCATGCGAGTGACATGTCATTGGGTCGCGTATATGTCAGCATATATGCGGGCGAAGTGAAGCCTTCATGCATACATATGCATTCATTGTCACTAAAAGTCATGTATAAGGATGGATATGTCTATTTAAATGGTAAAACTTCACATATTTTGGTTTCCTTTAGTAGGACGGTGCAAGAACAGAAAGAATGTGAACATGCAGATGTTGACAGAGAAATTCATGGTGATGCAAACACTCAACAATTGCTACAATGGTTTGGTCTATACAAGTTTTATAACCTTGGAAGTTTGAGGTCTCAACCAAGACTCTTGCAAATGTTCATGGACTATTGGGATATAAACACAGAGGAATTCACGCTAGATGGGTGTTGGCCTCCCAACCGATCCCTTTCTGTTTGCCTGAGAAAGGGAGCCCATAAGAGGAAATTTTTGAAATCTGTAGCTGTTAGCTACTGAAAATCTTTTGACTGAGTATTTTCGGTTTTGATTTGTAAATAATTCGCTTTTGCATTTTTATCCTGCAAAATAAAAGCATGAAATTTATAAAGTTCTTATTATATTTGTATATATTGAAGTTCTTTTTCTTTATGTTTTTAAATAAAAATAATAATTTTTATTTTTATAGAAAGGTGTGCTTGACATTAATACTATTCTAATACCAATAAATTATTCATATTTTAAAAGTTCTCTTAATTGGAAAATATGATTAGAGTGGAAATAACTTCATGTGATAGAGATATTTTATTGGTAAATTAAAAAGTGTCAAGTAACAAAATTATTATATTTTGTTTTTTAGATGGTATAGCTTTTAAGCAAATCAGCCAAAAATTACAAAACAAAACCAATATGTGGTGAAAGCCATCGGGTTTTGAACTCAAGAATCTAAAACACCAATCCCATTTCTTACCAACGTGTCATTATTTATTGCACGTGGCTTGAGTGTCAAAACATTTGTTTCAAATATTCATATTATTTGCCAAAAAGTTGTGATGGATTAAATACTCAAAATAACCAAGCATTGTTTACATATATTTTGTATTTTTGACTTACCATGAAACTTAATGCAAATAAAACAGTTACCGGAAAAATGATAAAGAATATTACGTTGATTGGTTGAATATTATTTCATTTTAGACTCTACTATTTGGTTTTGACAGGTCGATCTTTCATATAAGAAGACGTAAGGTTTGAAAGAAATCATGAGATCTTATGCTACGAGTTCGATGGGAAAGGAGAGCAGATTGCTCAGTTATATCCTATTAAATCCTCCAGCCGGAGAAAGAGTTTAAGATCGCTTAAGAAAAGAAGAAGCTTGAGATTGTTGCCACCGGTTCTTAAAATTCAAAGAAACAAAATATATCCATGCCAACTCAATCGTTGCCAATTGTCATCAAAGCTGTCAACACAAAATCTGCCAGAAATTGACGCGGTTGTCATTGCACTGTTTGAAGAACTATCTCTTCAACTAATTCAATGATGAATTACCACTATTATTGCCACCATTCACTCGATCATTTGGTGTCAACAGAAGATCATTGAACACGGAGATCAAGCTAGCTATAGGAAGAGAGATTATTGGAGAAGGATGTGCAGAAGAAAACCCTATCCCAATAAAAAGAATTTTTGTTTTAACTGGTTACAGAAAACGCGTAGCTAAACAGACAGGCATTTTTTCGGGACTCACTGTGCACAACTGGAGATAGATATCAAAAATCCACGATATGGGTTTTTTGCAAAATGGGTCCATTTAATTTTCCACACGCGGTTTCCTCAGAAAGTGATGGATTATGAGATTTTTTCTAGGTTCCTTGAGCACAAATTTTGCAGTTGCGGCCAGGAAAGAGAGGGATTTCTGTTTGAACTTTTATCTATGTTTCCTATTTAAACAGACAGAATATGAATTGTTGTGGGGACCTGAATGTTTTAGAGTGGAGGATAGCTCTATTTGAAGAATGATTTCCTCAATTAGGATCAAAATGCAGGATTGCATAAGTCCAGTCTTTGAAGATCAAATGATTTTGGTTGAATACGTAACTTTGTTTTTCCTGAAAATGAGTTTTTAGGAATTGGGGTTTGTGTATTGAAGGTTGGAGCTATTCTTTCTTGTCAGCCAGGGTCGGACTTTGGGATAGCTGTTATACATTTTCAGAGAATACATTTTCATTATGGAAGCATTTTTGGAAATCAGCAATCAAATTACTTTGAAGTCTGTTACCTTTTGACTTTCAGCAATATTAGTAAACTGTATTTCTCTCTTTTCAGTTTGATTCAGAATTGACTGATTTCATTCTTGATTATTGAGTATGAAAAGTTTACCTTGTATTTAGTTTCTCAATTTTGATTAACAGTCAGTTTTCATATTCAGCCTTATCAAATTACAATGATTTTTATTTGATATTGAAAATCTAAATAGATTGTGTGATGGAATGATTTCTAATTGCATCTATTATATTCAGATTTGACCTGTGTATTGCAAAACTACTGTTCTGTAAAGTTTCTTTATGTTATAACAAAAACATGAAATACATTATAATGTTTGAAGATCTGGATGATTTCTGATTTAAAACTTGTAATTCTTGCTGTTTGCATCTTTTAAAGAAACCAGTGAAGTAAAAGATTTATCTTGATCAAGAATTAGATTGTGTTTTTATAAGTTAAGTTAGGTTTAAGATTACTTTTGCTTTGATACAATTAATGAAGGATTAGTCTATTTATTGGTTGTAATCAGATTTAGAATAGGTTAATCTTTTCTTTTCTTAAAAATACAGAAAAAAGTTAAAAACAGTCCTATCTTTCATCAGACAGCATTTGATTCCTGAATCTCATGCTTTGTGAATCTTTAGTTTTTCATTAGTTAGATTTTACATCGGAATAATTAGATTTACATTAGTTAGAGCTAGTTAGTTTGATTAGTTGTTAGTTTTATTATCAAGTTGATTTAATTTCCTCCTTAATTTCTTTAGATCAATTCATTGGCTAACGGAGCCGTTAAACCCGTCGAGGATAGCCATTCCAAACAGCTTGGAGCATGTTTAAGGATCCCAAACTGGGCTATTTCTCCCTGTTGCGAGCAAGTCACATTTGCCCGTCAACAAATTGGCGCTAGAAGGAGGGCCTGAACATTCGGAAGGCCATTTTGAGTTGTTTGATTTTTTATTTCATTTATTTTTATTTTTTATTATGAAATGGCTGATATCACTATTTTAGATCATGCTTTCAGTTTTTGTACATCTGGTGAAAGTTTTTCTACAGGGATATCTAATTTCTTGCGACGATTGAGCTTCAATGGAGAAGGTAAGATTTCTGCTTCTCATCAACTTTCGGAATTTAATTCTTTTTGTGATTTCATAAATCTATTTGATGAGGTTGAAAAATGTAGACTTTTTGAAGCTACTTTCACAGGAAGAATTCTGAGTTGGTTTAATTTCTTGCCAACAAAATCCATTCATTCATGGGAAAATTTCACGAAGTTATTTCTTAATGCTCATGAGGATTATAGCTACAAGAAACTTGGACTTGAGTTAGAAAATATTCGTAGACATAAAGCTGAATCTCTTGATGATTTCTTTTCCAGATTTATGTTAATATGTTGCAGGTTTCATGAGAGACACCAGCTTTTTGAAAAAGACACATTGGATTGGTTTCTCTATCTTACCTCTCTCTCTTATTTTCATGATTTGGAAAAGAATGAAAAATCTGCAATAGATAGCATGCATGTTAGTTCATCAGTTGAAGATGATTTATAATTTATTCTTTCTAATTCCACTGCTGAAAATGAAATTGTTAAAAATGGACAAATCACAGAATCTTATGACATGCAATTTAAAGAACAAGAGAATAAAGATGATGATTCAACTTTTACATTAAGTGATAATTCTAAAACTCTTGTTGTTCACACTACAATGGAAGATAAACCACAAATTCTTGATTCTTCAACTGAATGTGCTAGTGCTGATATAATTTCATTATCTTATTCTCATGATGAGTTAGTTCCTTTCATTCCTTCACAAAATTCATTAGATCAGAGTTTTACTAATGATGCTTCTGTTAAAGCAGTCAATGAAACAAATCATATCAATAGAGAAGCATTTACCTTTTTATACTCTGAATCTTACTACTCTTTGTATCTTGATGTTTTTGCTGATCATAGACTTCATTTACATGTTAATGATTTTCTAAGGAATACTCTATTATGGTCAGATTTTGATAGAATACAAAGGAATACACTTTTGGAGGATGAAGGACACATTGATATCTATTCTGATTTATTTCAAATTTGTCATGAAAAGAATAACATTTTTTATACTATCATCACTCATCAGACTCATGAATATTCATCTATTTCATCTTTTGTCAGTTGGGATTATGATTCAATTTGTAATATTGAAAGGGATACACAATTTATTCATGATGTATTGAACATTAATTTTCTTCATTGCAACATGATAATCATATTTGAAGCCAATGTCATCAATTTTAATCTTCACATTAAGAGACACAATGACGTATTTGATTTCAAAATTATACCCAAATGTCATTTTGTTCTTTTTAAATTTAGTCATGATGATATTGTGTTAAAAGATACATTTTTTACTGATCCCTTTTCACGAATTTTGAATCATACTTCTGATAAGATTCTTTTTAGTCATGATTCTCATGTGAAATCTATTGACCTCCAACTCGATTTTTATGATCCTATTTATACATGGTTGGAGGAATCATTTATTAAAAGGTTTCCATCTCATATTTCATGCTTTGTACATACAAAATTTGATTTAATTTCTTTTCTTCGTTTTAAAGTATTCCAATTTCCAATACTCATACATGGCTTGTTTTCTTTGGCAGGTTTCAAGCTACGTGAATGGCTTCATTGGAAATACACGTTTACTTAATTTGTATATATTTTATTAGTTTAGATTAGGTTTATAATTTAGATTGATTTATGCTTGTTTATATTTGAATAAATGCAGATATATGGAGTTGCCACAACATAATTCTAAGGGTGAGATGACGATGTCAGTATCAGGGAAGCAATCCCTTACTTTCTCTCTCTTTTAAATCTTCCCATTGAAATAAAGCAACTATCATTCTTTTATAGCTGCATATTCATTAGAATTTATTCTGTCACTTTTCTTTTTGAATAAAACACATTAGATTAACATCCCATCAATTATTAAAAAACAACTTTGACTTAATTGAAAGATTAAAAAAAATTAAAGGCAAAACTAAGGAAGGATAGGGATAAAAAACTTTAAAATACGTTAATCTATTTTAATCCCCTATTTTCTTTCTTTGATGGTAATTAGTCATATGTTGTTAAACCTGTTTTCCATTGATGAAAATTTGATTAACTCATGTGTTATGTGTATATAATTTGATTTAAAATTTCATTTTCTTTACTAAAAGTTTTCTCGTAGACTCCGAAATCATTCTTTTCAGTAATTTGCTAAAATAAAACTCATGTATATATTGTACACTTGTAATTATCGATCGTTTTCTTTTCTTTCTTTTCCGTTTATTTTTTGCTTTTTCTTTTGATTTTTTAAAACCAGAAAAATGATTGGGATTTGGGAATGTTTTTCTGTCATAAACTTGGAATCTGATTATATAAAAGAAAAAGAAATTGAACTGTTGTAAACAAAAATTACTAGACAAAAACTTTTATTTATTTCGTTTCTTTTATCATTATCCTCAAATTATTGGATTTAATGAATATAGAATTCACTATAACTAGGAATTCTATTACTTATTTAGAAATCAGTTCTGGGAAATCACTTGCAATTTAATAATAAAATTAGTTATCTATAGATCCTTTACACTATCTTACTCGTAAAGTGTTTCATATTACGTTCCCCCATTATAAACATGCAAATCTCTTGTAGATGAGCACTTAAATGCTGAGTATGAAACCTTCTTTAAACTTATTAGCTTGGGATATAAGCCGTTGGGTAGAATGGGTTAAAAGACGTTTCCTTTCAAGGTTATGGACGCCTACGGTCAGGAGGGCTCCGTCTGTGGCAAACTTGGATTCCAAATCATAAATTGTTATATATACAAAAATCTATAAGAATCCAAAGCCATCCCACACTCGTGAAGAGGTTCCAATGCAGCTTACCCATTAATAAATTGAGAAGTTCTAAATATTCGTATTTTATCTTATCTTGGGACTAGAACGATAGGATGTTTGGTTAAAAGTCAACCCTTTCGAGGCTATGGATGCTTCCGGGGAGGGTCATGATTGTAGTATTGGGATCATATCTTAAATAATGGTCAAATATCAAAATTGCGTTGACTTCCTAGGGCTAATTTCTTTTGGAGTCTTATGTTTTCTGAAAAAACTTAAAATTCGTATCATCTTTGAAGATAATCTTTGGATAATGATAAAAGAATTGAATTTAGTATTAGTTTGAAATCTAGTTTTATTAAAAACACAGTTCTTTTATCTTCGAAAAATGCTGATCTGAGTTAAAGAAAAGTTTTCTTGTCATGCTACATACATAAGTCAGATTTTAGGTTTTGGCAGAGATAACTGCTTCGCCCCGTAAAGTCGCCATTTGTTGGCCTCCCAACAGATCCCTTTCTATTTGCCTGAGAAAGGGAGCCCATAAGAGGAAATTTTTGAAATCTGTAGCTGTTAGCTACTGAAAATCTTTTGACTGAGTATTTTCGGTTTTGATTTGTAAATAATTCGCTTTTGCATTTTTATCAATAAAAACATGAAATTTATAAAGTTCTTATTATATTTGTATATATTGAAGTTCTTTTTCTTTATGTTTGTAAATAAAAATAATAATTTTTATTTTTATAGAAAGGTGTGCTTGACATTAATACTATTCTAATACCAATAAATTATTCATATTTTAAAAGTTCTCTTAATTGGAAAATATGATTAGAGTGGAAAGAACTTCATGTGATAGAGATATTTTATTGGTAAATTAAAAAGTGTTAAGTAACAAAATTATTATATTTTGTTTTTTAGATGGTATAGCTTTTAATCAAATCAGCCAAAAATTATAAAACAAAACCAATATGTGGTGAAAGCCATCGGGTTTTGAACTCAAGAATCTAAAACACCAATCCCATTTCTTACCAACGTGTCATTATTTATTGCACATGGCTTGAGTGTCAAAACATTTGTTTCAAATATTCATATTATTTGCCAAAAAATTGTGATGGATTAAAAACTCAAAAGAGCCAAGAATTGTTTACATATATTTTGTATTTTTGACTTACCATGAAACTTAATGCTATTAAAACAGTTACTGGAAAAATGACAAAGAATATTACGTTGATTGGTTGAATATTATTTCATTTTAAACTCTAATATTTGGTTTTGACAGGTCGATCTTTCATATAAGAAGATGTAAGGTTTGAAAGAAATCATGAGATCTTATGCTACGAGTTCGATGGGAAAGGAGAGCAGATTGCTCAGTTATATCCTATTAAATCCTCCAGCCAGGGAAAGAGTTTAAGATCGCTTAAGAAAAGAAGAAGCCTGAGATTGTTGCCACCGGTTCTTAAAATTCAAAGCAACAAAATATATCCATTCCAACTCAATCGTTGCCAATTGTCATCAAAGCTGTCAACACAAAATCTGCCAGAAATTGACGCGGTTGTCATTGCACTGTTTGAAGAACTATCTCTTCAACTAATTCAATGCTGAATTACCACTATTATTACCACCAGTCACTCGATCATTTGGTGTCAACAGAAGATCATTGAACACGGAGATCAAGCTGGCTATCGGAAGAGAGATTATTGGAGAAGGATGCGCAGAAGAAAACACTATCCCAATAAAACGAATTTATGTTTTAACCGGTTACAAAAAACACGTAGCTAAACAGACAGGAATTTTTTCGGGACTCACTGTGCATAGCTGGAGATAGATATAAAAAATCCGCGATATGGGTTTTTTGTAGAAGGGGTCCATTTAGTTTTCCATATGCAATTTCCTCAGAAAGTGATGGATTATGAGATTTTTTCTAGGTTCCTTGAGCACGATTTTTGCAGTTGCGGCCAGCAAAGAGAGGGATTTCTGTTTGAACTTTTATCTATGTTTCCTATTTAAATAGACAGAAGATGAATTGTTGTGGGGACCTGAATGGTTTATAGTGGAGGATAGCTCTATTTGAATAATGATTTCTTCAATTAGGATCAAAATGCAGTATTGCATAAGTCCAGTCTTTGAAGATCAAATGATTTTGGTTGAATACGTAACTCTGTTTTTCTTGAAAATGAGTTTTTAGGAATTGGGGTTTGTGTATTGAAGGTTGGAGCTATTATTTCTTGTCAGCCAGGGTCGGACTTTGGGATAGCTGTTATACATTTTCAGAGAATACATTTTCATTGTGGAAGCATTTTTGGAAATCAACAATCAAATTACTTTGAAGTCTGTTACCTTTTGACTTTTAGCAATATTAGTAAACTGTATTTCTCTCTTTTCAGTTTGATTCAGAATTGAATGATTTCATTCTTGATTATTGAGTCTAAAAAGTTTACCTTGTATTCAATTTCTCAAGTTTGATTAACAGTCATTTTTCATATTCAGCCTTATCAAATTACAATGATTTCTATTTGATATTGAAAATCTGAATAGATTGTGTGATGGAATGATTTCTAATTGCATCTATTGTATTCATATTTGACCTGTGTATTGAAAAACTATTGTTCTGTAAAGTTTTTTTATGTTATAACACAAATAGGAAATACATTATAATGTTTGAAGATCTGGATGATTTCTGATTTAAAACTTGTAATTCTTGTTGTTTTCATCTTTTAAAGAAACCAGTGAAGTAAAAGATTTATCTTGATCAAGAATTAGATTGTGTTTTTATAAGTTAAGTTAGGTTTAAGATTACTTTTGCTCTGATACAATTAATAAAGGATTACTCTATTTATTGGTTGTAATCAGATTTAGAATATGTTAATCTTTTCTTTTCTTAAAAATACAGAAAAAGTTAAAAACAGTCCTATCTTTCATCAGACAGCATTTGATTCCTGAATCTCATGCTTTGTGAATCTTTAGTTTTTCATTAGTTAGATTTTACATCGGAATAATTAGATTTACATTAGTTAGAGTTAGTTAGTTTGATTAGTTTTTAGTTTTATTATCAAGTTGATTTAATTTTATCTTTTAGACTTAATTTCCTCCTTAATTTCTTTAGATCAATTCATTGGCTAACGGAGCCGTTAAACCCGTCGAGGATAGCCATTCCAAACAGCTTGGAGCCTATTTAAGGATCCTGGACTGGTCTATTTCTCCCTGTTACGAGCAAGTCACATTTGCCCGTCAACAATGGGATGTCATTGAGACTCAAGGTAGATGCTATATAATTCATTACTAGACTATCTATTGTTGAGGAAAGTTTCATATGGCTAGGGTTTAAGAGGCCATCAACATACTGGGGTTGAAAGAGAGATGCATATAGTTCTACAAGTAAATATAAGTAAGAATCAGAGATAAGTATGGTTCATACCTGATAAACTGAAGGTTGGTCCAAGCTTTCTCTAGCCTTTTCCCTGCTCCTCTTCCCCAAGAGACCTGCAAAACAAATTATACCTTTCTAAAACCAAATAAACTATATGAAAGGAGATTATGTTCAATAAAACATGAAATAGTAAACTGATATACATCATCATATAATCAAAACAGAGATTCAAATACCCATTGAACAATGAATTGGGAAGAAGAAGAACATCACATCTTTATTAATCTTGAAAACAAGTACAAATATACCTTCTCTTCAAGTTGGGCACCTCACGAAACCTTGATCTAGTTTCGTTGCTTCTCTTCTCCAAGGATCTCAGCCTCCAAGCTCTGCAACACAAGGAGATATCTTCTAGGGAAAAGGTGTGGGAAAAGAGAGTCCCAATTCCTCTAGCATAACAATGCAAAGATTCAAGTCTCCTCTCATGGACCTCCCTACCTCTATTTATATGCTTCTGAAGAGATAGGGTCGAAGAAAAAATAGTTACAGCTGAAGGATTCAGTTGCATAACCACCCAAACTACCCGAATTTCGAAAAATGTCTTTTTTTGACATCTACAAAAAAAAAACACACAGGTTTCCTTAAGGAAACTCGTGTGCACATAAAAAATATCATTTTTAGGGTACTTTGAGACATTTGTCAACTTTGGTGTCTTCTAAAAAGTTTTATCTAAATCAAATAAATTTCCAACGGTGTAGATAAAAGGTCAAACAGAGTTATAGAAATACGGATATAGGTCCTCCAATTTAGGTGTTTTTTCAGTGACTTTCATGAAGTGTCGTCACGGAAGTGTTGACATGCGACAAAATCATGGGAAAGTGGTTACAGGAATAGATGTGTCATTTTGATCTATAACAGATTCCCCCTAATGTATGAGGTTAGAGGGGAAGATGAAAGCCAAAATACATTATAAAGGAAACAACTGAGTATGGAGAGAGAATAGAATCCAAGATCGAAAGGCTCAAACAAAGGTACCTAAAAGAGAGATAAATGTAAAAAAACTGATCTCTGGGACATACAAGTCCATATACAAATCATCACCATAAAGATACAGGTGGATCCAACATATGTATAACTGATGAAACTATCATGGTCGCTCAATATGAAAAAAGGCACCATATCAAATCTAAAGGAGTCATGGCCACAAATGAACAAGGTGGATCCTTGCTCAATAATCGATCATAGCCATAAGAATACAAGGTGAATCTATGCCTCAGCAAAATTTCATATAAAATGTAACAAGGTATTGTGTAGCTTGGGCAATAGAAAAATGACAATGCTACTATCGGCCCAAGGTCTTCAATCCAAACTGCCCAAAAGGTACCAATCCTAACCATGTGAACAAAGGAGTTGAAGTTGAACATGGAGGAAACCATTTGATTACTGGTCAATAATGAGAACCGTTAACAAACGAGAGGGAAAACAACATTAATGAAAATGGTCCCCAAGGTACCTAGTACATTCTAATAAGTGTGAATAAAAGGACTTGAAGTTGAACACTTGAAGAATCCATCGAGTAGGAGACAGTAAGGTATTCCCACTACTTAATAGAGAGGGAAATTTCCACTGATGACTACAATCCCCAAGGTACTGTCATAAAACTCTAAATCTCATTCCTAGAGCAAGAGTTCTTGCAGTCGATAGGAAGAGATCTATTGGAAGGAAGGAATTAAGGAATCCTTCATCATCCAACACGAGGTAAATTAGAGATTAATTGGATCTAGAATTGGTACAGAATTTCATGACAAGGACCGCCGAAGACATGATGTAATGAACTAATACCAAGGAATGGCCGACACAATAGGTCAAGGCAACTGCAGAATGGATGAAAAATGTTTAATCCTTGAACACTGAGCACAACACAAAAGTGACTTAGGAAGATTTTGACACAAAAATACCAATGACACAAATCTGCAATGTAGGAGACATTGATAGATTCCCCATATAATTGGAAAAGAAACCATCTAGAGGAGTAAAAAACTCTGAATTGGGATAAGGTAAAAAAATGAGAACCAACTGTTGATAGACTCAAAACTGATGCTTTGTTCAAGGAGAGAATACTTGCTCCCATGATGTAAAATACATGTGAATGAACTTCCCTTCCCTCTTTCTTGTAAAGGTTTAATGAGTCCAAGAAAGCAAACTTGAGACCTTCTTCATTTATGGTAAGCTCTAAGAAGAGACAGGAGAATGCTTGATAAAGCACTGATTTGTGGATTTTAGGAGCCCGAATTAGTGAATGCTCGATGATGTTTTCATATTTTAGAGAGTCTCAAAACTCCAAAGAAGACTCTAGGAGGGTGCTTTTTCGTAAAGTTAGTCTCCTGAGGCTGAAAAAGTATAAAACAATCCACATAAGAACTCTCTTAGCTTTCGAAGAATTAAGGTACACCTTTTTCATATTTAGTTAGGAAGGTCCGAAAAAGGTTAAATTACCACCTACCCAACGCTCCTTCAAAAGAAGCATATCACCTGAGTTTTACAAGTGTGAAAGAAGGCAAGATCACTCAGAAATATCCATTTGATTACAAGAAATGGGGCTTACAATAGTAAACTCGATGCTTTGTTCTTTAGCGTTTAACGAGCATGACAAAGACATAAAGTAGGCTCAAAATATTTTTCATGTTTGGGTCCAAATCATGAAAAAGAGAAAACTAAGCTCATACCGGGTGATCCTTTTCAATAAATTTAGTTCCTTAGGTCCAGAAAAGCGATAAACCTATACCTGATAATACTCTTCTTAATTCTAAAGAAAAGAGAGCTTTCCTTTTTCGTATTATTCCACATGGTCTAAAAAATAAATAAACTACCACCAATGTGGATGCCCATTCACATATTCTTAATGAGCATGAATGGACAAGTTTAATCGACAGTCAAGTCTATTTTGAGGATTTAGACCTGGGCCTAAACAAACTCCATATCTTTCCTGTGAATTTTTAACGAGTCCGGAAAAGTCAACTCGTAGCCTCCTTACTACTTTGAATGAGCTTGAAGGAGAGACAAAAGAATGCTCTAAATGAGAGGAGACGAGTGTCAGAGGAAAATGAAACTATTTCCAAGTGTGAGGAACTAACCTATGTATAATGCAAGGAATATGATCAAGATAAAGACAATCAAGGAATGTCTCCTTAAGGAAAAAGGTGTCAAGTTGCAAAGGCAAAATGATACAAGGATGAGTGATGATGAGAGCAAAGATAAGCTTATATAATGAGCTAAAAGCATGGAATCTGGCATTGTTATATTTTTATCATTTTAAGCTAGCATTATCTTAGGGTCTTCAACTAAGAGAATAACAAGCACAACAATCAAAACACATAATACAATGGACACAAATATTTTCCTCAGGGAAACCATTGTTATAGCTAATTTTACCACACATGGTGGATCACACTTTTATGGCCTTCCCTGTCCCATTGCAGATTATTTAGTCCCCATGGACCATTTTTGCACCTTTGATGTTTCCAAGATCATCCCTAAAAACATGTCTTATTTGATATATGTGACTTTTAAACCCATTCTCACGTATATACGCAGATTTGACCCTTAAACCCACGTACATCGGGATGTGTGCAAAAGGACAAATATTTTTGGAGTTTTCCTTGATGTGGATCCGAATCACTTGTCTCTTGGCCTTCCATATTCCTTGAGATCGCTCGGATTTGACCTTCCATTACCCCATTGAAGCACTATATAAGGAACCCTTTGGATAAATTGAAAATGAGGAATTGAAGAGCAAGAAAACTATGGTCCATTGTTTCCTGAACTTATACTTGAGTCTGCATCCCTTTGTCCCTTGGAGCACTTTTATGTTCTTCCCAAGCTTTCCTTTTTCTTGTGAGCTTGCTATCGAGAGATGGAGGATTGAAGTGGTGGAGGCCTAAGTGGGGGACTTAGTTTCTTTGATTCGTAGACGTTCCAACGGAGGTTGTCACTTTTGTAATCTCTATTTTATATTAATAGAAATATCTTTTCCTATCCAATAATATGTGTTTAAATGAGTATTTAATCTATGGATGCTTTTAAATGCTTATATGTTATTGATTATATATGCTAGAGTAGGTCTAACATGATTATATATAGCATGCTTGTCTTGTTTATTGAATGTTGAGGAAGCAATTTATCAATTCAAGCTGGAGTTGGAAAGCTCAATGGGGATCTACACCAACTTGTAGAAATTCGAGCCTGCAGTAGATTAATTTCACTCACAGCAATTAACAATTGATCATGCAAATTATCAACAATGGAGACTGAATATGGAGCTGTAACACAAAATTATATTAACTGAGTGTACAATAGCCAACCCTGTAATAACATAGGCTACTGAATATATAGAATACATGAGCAAATCAAATGCATAAGGAAGCATCCAAATCTAGCATAAAGCAGGCTTACCCAAAATAGGCAAATCCCCCATAGGTGTAAAAAGCTGATCCCAAATCTATCAAGGACCCCACGAATTAGCAAGGGTGCATGGGCAAGCTAAAGAGTGGTCAAATGGTAGCTCATACATGCTTTTGCATGGAGGAAAGAGTGGAGGATGAAAGGGGAATAAAACAAGTTCACCTCACCTATTCTAGCTTTCCTTATGTGCTTTAAAAACTGGAAAAGCAGTCAACAAAGAAGAAAAAGCAGAAGGGTGCCTAAGAGGCCAGGAATAAAGCAGATTTGATTCCCAGGACTTTCCAAAGCT
>LPNX010617309.1:90119-241742 GCA_001517045.1 Pseudotsuga menziesii | reverse complement strand
CCTTCGAACAGTATGAGCACTTGTTCATATCACCTTTGTTTTTCTTCTTCTGGGTATTTTTCTTGGGACCTTGTTGATCCTCTGGAGACAGCTTCTTGTCTCTTCCTTTCTAAGGTGGCTTTTTAGCTTTCTTTTTGCTTTTTGAATCCACCCTTGAATCTCCAGCAACCAGAGCTTGGTCTTTGGAAGGTTTGATGGTGCCCATCATCACCAGCTTGTCTTGTTCCTGTGTGAGAGATTCCATGAAATCTGCGAGGCTAGGCATCTTCCAGGTTTGAGCTGTGAGTTTTGTGGCATAGAAGGTCGAAACAAATACTGAGTAGTCAGGTCCTAGCTTCGAGAGGATGGCCAACACGAGCTGATCATCTTTCTTTTCGATACCACACTGCTTCAGCTGCAAAACTAGTGCTTTGAACTTGGAGAAATATAGCTGTAGGGATTCAAAGCTACTGGGACTCAGAGAAATCAGCTCATTCTTGATGTGATGTCCCCTCATCTCATCTGTCTTTCCAAAAATATCACATATATTCTCCAATACTTGATCCAGTGAAGTCAATCCATCGAGATGGAAAAGGAGGTCTCGGGAAATACTGAGACATAGGAGGCCACAGGCCTCATCTCTCCGATTGTGCCATTTTATCTTCTCTGCAGCAGCATTGGGATCTACTTCTGTAGCCATATTCACCCTGTAGAGGCCTTTTTCTCTCAACAAGATCTCCATCTCTGCTTTCCATTCAAAATAGTTGAAGGGAGTGAGGATAGTTTTCTGTGAATCCATAGCTTTAGAAAATCTGTCCCGGCTGCGGTAGAAGGCTCCCAGTCTTGATGTCGAACCTGCAAAACAATTTTTGGAGGAGAGTAACAACCTAAAATGGCTCTAATACCATGTATAAATTCAGGCCTGCAGTAGATTAATTTCACTCACAGCAATTAACAATTGATCATGCAAATTATCAACAATGGAGACTGAATATGGAGCTGTAACACAAAATTATATTAACTGAGTGTACAATAGCTGACCCTGTAATAACATAGGCTGCTGAATATATAGAATACATGAGCAAATTGAATGCATAAGGAAGCATCCAAATCTAGCATAAAGCAGGCTTACCCAAAATAGGCAAATCCCCCATAGGTGTAAAAAGCTGATCCCAAATCTATCAAGGACCCCACGAATTAGCAAGGGCGCATGGGAAAGCTAAAGAGTGGTCAAATGGCAGCTCATACATGCTTTTGCATGGAGGAAAGAGTGGAGGATGAAAGGGGAATAAAACAAGTTCACCTCACCTAGTCTAGCTTTCCTTATGTGCTTTAAAAACTGGAAAAGCAGTCAACAAAGAAGAGAAAGCAGAAGGGTGCCTAGGAGGCCAGGAATAAAGCATATTTGATTCCCAGGACTTTCCAAAGCACTCCATGAGTCAATAATGGTAAGTTTGACCTCTATGGATAGGCAATTGACAACTTGCACATGGTGGGACTCATGGACTAGGCAAATAAGACAAAATAAATGAAATAATGTCTAAGTGGGTAAATACTATGGGTTGATTATTCTAACACAACTGTCTGGAATAAGGTATGAATCGAGATCCTTTAGTGTTAGATATTTGGTTTCTCTTGCATATAGGAAATGATTGATTTCTAGAGTCAAGCTGTCTATTGTGGTACCCCAAGCCATAGGAATTTCTCTCTATAACAGAATTAGCGACTCCGCTGGGGACATTCCTTGTTTTTATTTGGGGTTTGGGGGCACAAGGTGCTTGATATTATTGACTTGCTCTTTGTTTCTCCTTGTTTCTTTGTTGCATTTTATAGTATGTTCATCCATTGACACTCCTCTTTATTGGTTTGACCCTTGGCCTACTTTTTACCACTGTCTTCTCTGTATACGCAGGGTTTTGGCCAAAATTCACGTAGATACGCGGATTTTTGGCCAAAAGTTGTGTATACATGCAGAGTTTTGGCCAATATCTGCATATACATGCAATGTTTTGGACAAAAGTCACGTATATACACAGTTTTTCTTTAAACAGTCGTGTACATCCTCCCTTTTGGTGAGTTTGATGTTGTGGGAAGTTGTTGGGTCGGTTGTGAGTGTGGTTGGGTCTTCCTTGGGTCTGATGTTGTCTGTTGGATGCTTCATTATGACCAAAGGCCACCTTTTCATTGATTTTTATTTGAAAGTAGTTTTAGTCATTTATCCTTTTTTTTTTCCAATAGTGCATTACTCTTTTTTGTCTCGGTGTCTTGCTGGGCTTGTGTTTTATACTTGTTGTGGAGACTGAGACTTTTAGATGACTTTCATTACATTTTTCATTCTTTTATGTTGAAAAATACAAAGTAGTTGCCCTCTTAGTTGCATCTTAGATATGAATTTGAGGAGGTACTTGCATTAGATTGCTTGGATGAGAGTTGTATTTAGGATTTCATATAGGAAGGATTGCATTGACATCGAAGGAATGATCTTTTATGCATCTCATGTAGTGGCATACCCTGTTTTTCATTTGACAAAGATTGCACTTAGCATTGTTTGTTATGGTGTGCATATTTATTTCACTGCTGAGTCATAATGTCATTATTTGCATGGCCATTTCCCTTTGAGTAATTACATCCAATTAAAATCAATGCATAATAAAATGAATTACACTCTTTTCTTTCATAGGGTGCACCAACAAGGCTAGGTTTTAGGGTCTTGGAATAGTTCATTGTGAGTAAATTCTCCAACACCACTAAACTAAAAATGTATGTGTCTGTCCAAGTGAGAGTGTGAAATTCCTTGGTATAATTAGTGTTTCTCAGGATCCTCCTCTTACAAGGGAGTTAAGCACAAGGTAGTGTGAGTGGTTATGATTGGGATGACCCCTAGTTGTAATTGAGTAGCACCGAAGATATTTCTAGGATTATATTTATATTTGGGGGCTCTTTCAAGAGTTTTGGGCTTTTCTACCCTGGAAATATGGTCGATCCTGCCTATGACTATCTGCCTAAGCATTGGTTATATTGGGGTGTCCTTAGTTGCCTTACCTAGGTTATCATATGGGGTACTTGCACAGGTTATTCTGTAGGTGTCCCAGCCAGGTAGAGGTCAGACAGCACAGTCACTTTATGCGTTGAAGCTGAGGGCCACTATAATTGTTTACATACCTTTTCTTGTAGTTTATGGTAGTTTCGATCCTCTCCTAGGCGAGACATACCTGCTGCATTCGGGAGCTCAAATATCCTCCCCTTGGTTTGATTGTATTTTGGTTGTATATTTTCTTACGAGTGTGCTCTTTATGTGCTAGTTGGCCTTTGGGATCATGGTTACTTGAGTATATTTGTGCTCTCTTGAGTTTGGGTCCTTTTATTTTTGGCATGCATGGTATCCTATCACCTTTCCTTAGTCCCAGTACGGACCCTGGTGTCAGACTTGGGGGCATCATAGCCCCTTACCGTACTCATATATTTGGGAGTGGTCACATTCCACCCTCTAATCCATTTGTGGAGGATGTTTATTCCATTCACTCGGTCTTTACACTAGTGGTCACCCTCATGGGGGTGTTAGTGGATGCATGAATGTTGGGTCTACACCTTACTTTCCTTTTTTATTTCCCATCGTTCAACGCATTGTTTATTTTGGGTGCAGTTGTCATGATCATTCCTCCCTATATCCTATAGTTTGGATTCTTTATTGAATATTTTGGGTTGTTTTGGACTAATATGGTTGTCATTTAGGGTCCAGTTTTCGTACATTCTCTCCGAGGTTTTGACCCATTCGTTCCTATCACAGGTATCAAGTCTAAACTGGCATACAGGTTAGGATTTCACATCCACTTGCATTTTGCATGACCTTATGACTATTTCATTTTAACCTTAGGTATGAACCCATTCCATGGTATCACAGGACCTTCATGCTATTGTTAGAAGTGGTACTATGTGAATGATAAAGCTTTCCTATACATGGGTGTCCTAGTTAGCTCTCCTTTGCATTTGGTACCCATGTTGTGAGTCCTCTCTTAGGTCCGGGAGTCATTTGTATAGTACCGCCATGAATTTGAGCAAGAGTTTCATACTCCTCTTGACCTTTATGCTGGACATTTCCCTGAGACTCCCTTATATCAAGTTGTAATTGCATTATCATGAGTTTTTCCTGCCTTATTGAGCCTTATGTCGGATTCCTTGACTTTGATTATCAGCCATATAGCCTGAGCTTGTCTCATGTCTAGCCACATAGAGCCATTTTATATATCCTTTGTAGCTTGATTCCCTATTTTTACCAAGAGGGGAATTTCCCTCGAGTGTCGCTATCCTACACATGTGTCCTTGCATTGAGCATAGTTATGTTCCGCTGCTTGGAGCTAGTTTGATTTCCATTTGACACTCTTTTTCTCCTAGTATGTAACTATAAAGCACTTTTATTCTTTTTCAATATTTTCAAAATATTTGAAAAAGTCCAAAAAAAATAAAAAAACCAAAAAGCCAGATAAGAAAAGATGTTATCTTTGGCAGCAGTCGATTCATGTCACCTTCGAACAGAGCACTGTATATCACATTCGTTTGTTGGGTAATAGTTTGAATTTAGGATCTGTACTCATTTCTCTGAGTTTATCTTCACCAACTGGTTAAGCTTCCAGTCCCTATGGAGCCTCTGTCAATGCCTCCTGTGTCGCAGAGATGTCCTAGTTTTGTATATCAAATCTATGTTTCCTACATTCAGTCACCATTCACCATTATGCTCTTGTTCGAAGGAAGTTGAAACCTGGGTCGACCATTCCTCAGTTATCTTGACTTTGCATGTTGGCTATTCCTAGTACAGTTACTGGTTTGTGCACATTATGATCGAGTCCTTCCACATTATATAGCTTTGCTGAGTACCTCATGTTGGATGATGGGGGATGCCTTAATTCCCTCCTTCTAGTGGATTTCATCCCATCATCTTCATATCATTTATTCTGGGATAGGAATCTAGAGTCATTTTGGAGTGCCTTGAGACTTGCAGTCATCAGTGGCAGGTTCTATCGCCATCGACAGTTTTTTGGGAATACATCAATGTCCCTTGGTCAATAGATTCTCTCAAGTGTTTGACCTCAACACATTTATTTTGACTTGTTAGTTTTCATTCTAGTACCTTGATTCCCATTTTCATTATCGGCGGGTGATCTCGCGTCTGTTAACGGTATACATCAATGACCGATAATCAGATCATGGACTACTATGTTCTACCTCGACACCTCTATTCACATAGTAGGACATGTACTCGTAGAGGTTTGTGTAGAAGACCTTCCAGACTGGTGGCATCTTATATATGCTACCTCCTTGATTATGCCAGTATTCATGAGATTTCAGCTCTCGTGACTTGATTCCAGTATATGTCAGATATTTCCAGCCATTATGGATCCATTATATATCTTCAGCCTACGTGGAGATCATGATCCTGTGTATATATTTGTCATGGAGATTCTGAGCTATCTATATTGTACATGGTGATGACCACTCATGTCATATTTTTTTATCATTCCTATTCATGGCCATTGTACTCTTATGTATCTAGGACTGCTACATCTACTTGTAGTTATGTGCAGAGTTTGATCATTGTATTGTATTTATTGGATGGTTGGTTCCTCCACTGGGTTCTTCATCACTCCACTTCTAGGATGGACTTATAATGTATTTCAGCCATCGTATGACCCCTTTGACCTCACACATTAAGGGGCATTTGTTATAGTTGATTTTACCACACAAGGTGGATCACACATTTATGGCCTTCCCTATCCCTCTGCAGACTCTTTAGACTGCATGGACCATTTTTTTACCTTTGATGTTTCCAATATAATCCCTAAAAACATGTCTTACTTGATATACATGACTTTCAAACCTATTCTCATGTATATACGTAGATTTGACCCTTAAACCCGCGTACATCAGGATGTGTGCAAAAGGCCAAATATTTTTGGAGTTTTCCTTGATGTGGATCCGAATCACTTGTCTCTTGGCCTTCCATATGCCTTGATATCTCTTGTATTTGACCTTCCATTACCCCATTGAAGCACTATATAAGGAACCCTTTGGATACATTGAAAATGAGGAATTGAAGAGCAAGAAAACTATAGTCCATTGTGTCGGAACTTATACTTGAGTTTGCATCCCTTTGTCCCTTGGAGCACTTTTGTGTTCCTCCCAAGATTTCCCTTTTCTTGTGAGCTTGCTATCAAGAGATGGAGGATTGAAGTGGTGGAGGCCTAAGTGGGGGTCTCAGTTTCTTCGATTCGCAGACATGTCGACAGAGGTTGTCACTATTGTAATCTCTGTTTTATATTAATAGAAATATATTTTCCTGTCCAATAATATGTGTTTAAATGAGTATTTAATCTATGGATTATTTTAAATGATTATATGTTATTGATTATATATGCTAGAGTAGGTATAACATGATTATATATAGTATGCTTGTATTGTTTATTGAATGTTAAGGAAGCAATTTATCAATTCAAGCTGGAGTGGAAAGCTCAACGGGGATCTAAATCAACCATCCAGAATAAGGTATGAACTGAGATCCTTTAGTGTTAGATATTTGATTTCTCTTGCATATAGGAAAGGATTAATTTCTAGAGTCAAGCTATCTGTTGTGGTACCCCAATCTATAGGAATTTCTCTCCGTAACAGAATGGTAGAGATTTCCTATACATGGGTGTCCTAGTTAGCTCCCTTTTGCATTTGGTACCAATGATGTGAGTCCTCTCTTAGGTTCGAGAGTTCCCTTTAGTCCCACCATGTCCTTGAGCAGGAGATTCATACTCCTCTCAAATTTTATGCTGGCCATTTTCCTCGGGACTCCCTTATGTCAAGTTGTAATTGCATCATCATGAGCTTTGCTTGCTTCATTGAGCCTTATGCCAGCTTCCTTGACTTTGAGTATCAGCCATATATCCCAAGCTTGTCTCATGTATATCCATGCAGAGCCATTTTATATATCTTTTGCAGCTTGATTTCCCATTTTTACCGGGAGGGGACCTTCACAATCTTCTATCTATTACAACTGATTTTACCACACATGGCGAATCACACTTTTATGGCCTTCCCTATCCCTCTGTAGTCTCCTTAGACCGCATGGGCCATTTTTGTACCTTTGATGTTTCTAATGAATTTTCCGCGAATTTTTAACGAGTCTAGAAAAGTCAACTCGCATCCTCCTTACTATTTTGAATGAGCTCGAAGGAGAGACAAAAGAATGCTCTAAATGCGAGGAGACGAGTGTTAGAGGAAAATGAAGCTAGTTCCAAGCGTGAGGAACTAACCTATGAATAAAACAAATAATATGAGCAAGATAAAGACATTCGGGGTGTTAAGAACCTCTGACTAGCAGAGGGTCGAAGAGACCATGGTAAAGAGAAATAATGGTTGCTTGAAACTTTGGTTAAATATAATAGTGTGAATGTATGATAAAGGGCGCATAAACAATGAAATTATCACATGATCCAATGGTGCAGAACGAGGAAGTGAAGATCGATGGCTTATAATATATCTTCTCTATGAAGATGCGTGGAAGATAAGGACATATGGAGATAGTTAACAAGATGCAGGGATCAACGGTCATAAAGCTAGGTCAACGAAATCTACGATCAATAGGAAGTCCGCTCCGTAAAATTGCACATTCATTAAAATGAAAGGGCTCAGTGGAATGGGTATGTGTAAGCTTATCCAACAGCTGGAAAATAAAGTGAAAATGCATCGACGGTCATCATCGGATCTGGAGGATAGAGTTGCACAATGGTTGGAGAAGAAAAGCGGTAGCGGAATTGAAACCGCGGTACATGTGGCAGTTTGTGGTACATTCCGCGGAGGAAAATGGTTTGAGGGAAACCACTAAAGGGAGTCTCTGGAATGGACTTCTATATAAAGTGGACTTGACTTGTGTGAGGAATTATTTTTTATTATGCTGGGACGAATGAAAAGGACTGCCCACCATCCTTTCACAGTCAACCCCGAATATACACAATTACAGTAGCAGGTAAGTCTCAAATACTCGAGCTTCATCCACAGAATTACCATTTTTTTTCTATATTATGGATAAAGAGAAAGGTTTACAAGGGTTTAACCGAATTTTGGACGAAAGGGAAGAATGCCTGGTTGACAGAGATAAAGGAGTATATGATCCATTCTTGTCTGTGGAAAGTGTATCTGTTATTAAAGAAAGATTATGGCAATATAATTTGCAGGGAAATGACATTTTAAATGCTTGTAAGTCGTTTCTGTATCATTTTACCATTGAGCAGACCCTACACTTTCCT
Source organism: Pseudotsuga menziesii (assembly GCA_001517045.1). NCBI lineage: Eukaryota > Viridiplantae > Streptophyta > Pinopsida > Pinales > Pinaceae > Pseudotsuga > Pseudotsuga menziesii. Next base: position 233,478 of record LPNX010617309.1, on the reverse strand, counting down.
GATTTTGTTAGGTGGTGTGCAGTCAATTATTAGTCGTCTGAGAGAATTATTGTAAGATGTTCTACATCCAGGATACTATGCAAAATTGATGCAAAGGCTATCCGTGAAATCCTGAATTTTCCCAATAATTACCCCGATAGTTGTGAGTCTGTAAATGAGTCTGTTTTAGCTGTAGTGTACAGAAATTGTGAAATTGAAGTTCGATGTAAATTCTTGTCTAACATTCTTAATGAAGGTCAGTCACTAGAAGGTCTCTTTTTGCCATATCATGTTCACCTCTTCAAGGAGGAAGTTCAATTGGCTGTGTCTCTGGTCTGTCAGGTCTTAGGTCTAGATGATGACTGTCATGTCAGTGAAGTCATCTTGGGCTTCTTATTAAAAATGAGTTCAATTAGTCCTTAGTTTGAGTCTCAGCCAGTTCATGTTTTCAGTTTGAACGAATATCTAGCAGAAGCTATACCTCTCCAATTGGTTGAGTTTTCAAAAGCCAGGTTTTTCAAGCTTCAATCATATTTGCTAAACATGTTATTATGTTCAAATGTAACTGAATTGAGATTCTTGAGTACTCTGTTCTCTTCAGATTTTCCTAAGCAAATCAATATGTACAAATTTGTAAACTCCATTATGTCAGGAATATATAGGTTGCTATTTGATGAAGTGTTACCCAGAGTATTGGAAGAAATGAAGAGTATGATGCAATCCTCACCTGAGGATAGGATTGGGGATTGGTTCTTGTATGAAGAATTTATAGTTTTGAGAATATATGGTTTCACTGGAGAGCCTTACAGGTTTCCTGCTTTCCGTATCCCTAGGATTTTTGCATTGGAATACATGAGACAGAGATTACATGCAAAAGAGGAACATTTCGGGGGTTTCAAGAAATCTTCCAATATCAAGTTCCCTCTTAAAGTTGGTTCCTTTATTTTTAAAAACAAGGGTGCCTTGGTGTTTGTAGATAAATTATTGGAAAGCATGGATTTTCAAAGGGAACAAAGGGTCAATTATGATCCCTATCATATAATTTCTCTAAGAAAACAAGCAAATAAAAATAAGCCATTTGACCATCAAGTTGTTGAAGGTCTGAATGAAGTAGCCAATTTGTTTTACTTTGTGGAAATTCCAGGATTCAAAGGGAATACAAGCAGTGGATCAGTTGCAGTATCTCAAATTCCAGATAGTTCTAATATTTTGATTAAGAGAAGTCTTTCTGAAATTGAAAGTATGGAAATAGATGAGTACAGTTCACATAAGAAGGCCAAATTGTCTCAAGATGATAAAATTTCAAGCAAAGTAGTTTCGAATGAATTGAAAAGAGTTTCTTTGGTTCTTAAGAAATTTGTATAGGTGAATCAATTTTCTTTTGAAAGTGTAGATAATACAAAATCAGGTCCAATTTTTAAATCTAAAGAAGAATTCATGACTAGATATATGAAAAAGCAAAGACAGTCCCTAGAGGAAACCAAGAATCTACTCCCACGGGTGAGAAGTTTGAATAATCCAAATACTTCCTTGATTTCTACTCGAGACGTAGAAAGAAATACTTTAAAACTAGCCATGGTAAGTGATAAGAAAGTGTCAGAAATGGAAGTGAGATTAGACAAAATCAGTGTACCAGATAAAATATAGTTACATAAACAAACGAGAGATATTATTTATTCAGATTTATTGCATGCTATGGTAAAAATTAACAAGTTACAAGTTTTGGTTCACAAATTGGAGGTCCAATTAAAACATGAGAAGGTTGAGAACAAGGCTAATTCCATTCAAATAAAAAAATTACAAGCAGATATCGTAAGCTCAGGAGATGAAACAGGTAACACCCAAGCCATCAGAAGACTTTTAGAAGAAAAAGACAATGCCCTTTAGGTACTAAAGAAGAGGTTGAAAATCCCGAGCACTGAACATGTTCAGTCATCAGAACTATTAGCATTATAGGAGGAGAAGAACAAGACTCATTAGGAGATGATGGAGTATAAAGGGAAGAATGTGAAATTGCCAGAAGAAAAGGATAAGTGGGAAGCGGAATCGAATGAGTTAATAGCACAAATTTCACGGCTGAAAAAGGACCAAAACAAGGAAAAAGAAATTATGGAGGAACTAATGAGACAAACTCCCACTAATGAAGATTTGACTATTGTAAATATTGAAAAAAAATTAAATGATTTTTATGCTGATGACTTACTAGTGCCCATGTCCCAAGTCAGCTTGAAAGATGAAGAGCTAAGAGAGTTAAAAGAGGAAAATGAGAAAATAAAATCTGAGCTAACCAAAATGATTGAAAGCAAGAATAAGATATTACAGGATAAAGGTCAATTACAAAAGAAGCTTAATGAATTGAAATAAAGGAACACAGGAAAGGGTGCTCTCCAGGGAGCTAAACACATAATTTGGGATACGTTGTCTGTGGAAATTACTAAGTTCAGGCATTATTTGAACTTTATTGATGATCAAAGTACATTGGTTAATTTAGCCAATCAAAGAATGAAACTAGTAAATGAGACCATGGAGAGGAAGCCCCTTGGCACAGCTCAGAATTCATTGAATTTCTTAAATTCATTAACATATAAAAAATTTCAAGATATAGGAGTCAAAGACAGAGTGGCAATGGTACTGTGGTCAAAAAGGTTTATTCATAAATATCATCTAATGAAGACAATACAAGATAAGGCTGATGAGATGACCTCATGTATTAATGATTTCAGGTATGCTTTTAAAGAATTATTTGAAGATGGCCTTCCTTCCTTTTGGGACAAGGAGGGACGACTATTTTCTCAAGAACATTATCACAGCCTACTGGTGCAAAGCTGTATGGATCACTCTAAATTTGATGATTTCGTAAAGGGGCTGACGGGAAAGGTCATCGTAGATAAGCTAACAGAAGATTTTGAGATATTGCAGAAATTTCTGATCATCAGAGGAGGGTTGCTTACTGTGTCTTATGAAGCCTACATGGATCTGGAGGTGTCTATTCAGGAAATGATTGAGTACGATATCTCGAGCATGGAACAATGGAGAGTCGTGGAAAGATTTAGAAAAACAAAGTATATTCTTCATCCATGAAAAAAGGTGTTGTGCGCTATGGAGCTGATTGTTCAGGCCTTGTTACCAAGTTGATTTAAATTAAATGATCTGTCAGGATCAAAGCAAGTAGTTTATTCCTATTTGTTAGGAATATAGTTACAAATACTTTGATTAAGCAGGTTATTCAGTTATAAATCTTCTTGGAAGAAGAAATCATTTTATGTATATATTTGCATTTACTTTATGTAATGGGGGTTGCAACCCATCTTGTTGATGAATGTTTTTTGAAGACATATATTTTTGAATAACAAAGCTGAATGAATGTGGGTTATCAGAGATTCTTGTGTTATTTACATTACAGTCTGTATTTCCTCTCGTTTGTGATTGTTTTTCCAGTGTTACACTCCATTTTGTTTTCTTCGTATCTGAAACGTAGTATTGAATGGTTGGAATTCATATTGGTTATGCTCTGATCATTGTTTCAGATATTCTATAAATGTTTCTACTAAATTTAATATAGAACTCATCTTCTGATGCTCTGTATTGATGGACTGTTCATTATTTCTTCTGTTCCACCTGACCTAAATGAACGACTGTGATTAAGTGGTTATCTTGCCTTTGATAAAATCTCACGCATATGAGTTTGTGATATATTTATGTATGTGTGACTCCATTTCCCAATGATTATGTGTATCGTTTCAACCATCTGTATAATTTTCAAGTGTTGATTTATATCTGGCCTTGTTAAATCTATATTTGAGAGATCCCTCTCTAGAAAGGAAAGCCAGTTTATTTTTTGAAGTGGTTTTTGCTGTTACCTTTAGAATTTACCTTTGCAACCTGGGTACATTCTGAGTGTTAACAAATTGGCGCCATTGCCGGGGACGAAAGTGCAAATCTGCCCTGGGGAGAATGACAAAGTTTGAAGACCAAGGAAAGATTTCTGAGGGCAAACATGAATTTTTGTCAGTAGAGAAGGTTGTATATTTGCCCTGGCGATTCCATTGTAAAACTTTTCAAATCTTAAGGAGTCATTCTGGCTTTGAGAAGACACACACGAGGTAATTCTGACATTGAAGTCTTAAAAAGTTTGGAAGATCCGGAAAGGTTATTTAAGAAAAAAGATAAAGAAAAAATAGGTTTTCCTTTGTTTGGTGCATCATCTTCTCAAGATTGTCCTAATATTTTTGATCCAGAATGGGAAGTTAATGTTGGAAGGAGTTTGTTGAAAACTAAATCCGAGTGTAATCTTAAGAATACCAAATTTAATTCTCGTAGATTAGAATCTTATTTGTTGGATTCCCTCTGGAGAGATTTACAACAGACTACGAAAGTTGAAACATTTGCCTTTCAAAACACTCAAAATTCTTCAGTTCCTTTGAACCCACCTAGACCAATGGTAGCGAAATTTGCTCCCTTGTGTTTGCCTGCTTTATTACATGACCTTCCTCAGAATTATTCCCAAAGAATTTCTTTATTTGATGGAGAAGATAACATAACTGCAAAGAAACATGTGGCTAGGTTTGAAGATTTCGTTGACTTGGAAGAAGTTGATTATGCAGATGTTAAAATGCGGTTATTTGCTCAAAGTTTATTAGGTGAGGCAAAGAAATGGTTTAAAGATTTGCCAGATGGGTCTATATTGAATTTTTAGGCTTTCCAGAATGCATTTCTAAATAGATGGGATGATAAACAGAATCCTTTACAGCTCTTGTCTCAGTATAAGAGTCTCAAAAAAGGGGGTTTCGAATTTGTTCATGAATTTTCAAGCAGGTTCATGAGGGTTTAAAATTCTATTCCGGAAGACATAAAACCTTCTACAGCAGCCGATAAACTACATTATGCTGGAGCCTTTGATAATGATTTTGCATTCTCATTGAGAGAGAGAAAATCAACAACTCTTGCTGCAATGTTTATAGATGCTTTAGGATTGGAAGCGAATATGATGGCAAGTGGAAAAATGAAACATAGAGATATTGATAGGAGGAAAAAGGAAGAAAATTTGCCTTTTTCTTCTTCTTCTACCACTGATATCAAATTTGAAATGATGTTGAAGACGATGGAAAAGTTGATGGACAGATTAACTATGGATAATAGGGTATTCAACAGAGAACAAGTCGATCCTCAAATCAAGAACCCTAATTTTAGAAGACCAAATCCTCCTGTTCTTCCACAAAATAGGCAGAGAGACATGAGAAACCCAAGAAATCAAGAAGAACAGCAAGTTCGACCACCGTTTCCTGAGAATTATGTTGCAGATGAAGAAGACCCTACTAAAAATGAAATTCATCTTTTTGGAGAACTAGATTCAGAGATATATCGTACCGAAGAAGAACATAACATGTTTGAGAAGGAAGGTGGAAATGAGGAGTTTGAAAGGGAGACAGAACAGTATCAAAGGGGTTATCTACATGGTATGGATGATGTACAAAGGAAAATCAGATTGAGAAATAGGGAAGTTTTCATAAATGAGGGGAAGGAAAATCCAAATCAACCTTCCACTAGTTCTCTAAATGTAAAAAAGGGAAAAGAAGTGCAAAACGAGTCTTTTGTAAATAAAGAAGTTGAAAATGAGATACAAAGAGACAAAAGAATGAAGCAAGTGACTCCGATTGATATAGAAAGAGTTGGTTCTGGTTTTAATTTGCAAAATGAGCTTTCAAAGTTAAAAATTTATGTTCCATTTAACGAGTTGTTGAGAAACAATGAATATAGAAATACTATAACAAAAATGGTCAAAGGTCAAGGAGAATTGAAATCTGATATTTTAGAGTTGAATGATGATAATCCTACTATTTCATTTGGGTCAAAGGTTGAACATGTAGAAAATGAAGAAGTCCCTCCTTTTTATTTGAGTTTGAATGTGCATGATATGGTGGTCCATAATGCTATGCTAGATTCAGGTGCATCACATAATTTAATGCCAAAGGGAGTAGTTAAAAGCCTGGGATTGGAAGTGATGAGACCATATAAAGATTTGTATTCTTTTGACTCTAGAAGAGTAAAATGTCTTGGTTTGACTAAAGATATGGTGGTAACTCTAAATAAATTACCATCTAAAACTATAGTCATGGATGTGGTAGTAGCAGATATCCCACCCAAGTTTGGGGTATTGTTGTCAAGATCTTGGACTTCAAAGTTGAAAGGTAGTTTACAAATGGATATGTCATATGCTACGATTCCTGTTCAACATGGGAGCAGAAGGTTGTATAGTGAAAAAAGAACTCCTTATGTAGTGAGCATTCAAGATAAACCTGAAGTTCATCATATATATGCTGTTGATACTGATTTTGGGTCTTCTATTTTATTTAATGATACTGTCCCATATGATTTAGAAGCTACATTGCAGAAGAAGTCTGAGGAAAATAAGAAAGAAGAGGTGATGGAACAGGATGCTTTGGAGACAAAACAAAAAAATGAAGGTTTGCGGACTATGTACTTTGATGGATCTGTTGCAAAAATAGGTGCTGGAGCTGGTGTGTATATAATTTCTCCTATCCGAGATTTTAAAGCTTTATCATATAAATTAACATTTGAATGCACGAACAATGTAGCTGAATATGAGGCCTTATTACTAGGGTTGCATGCCTTGAAAGATTTGGGAGCCCAGAGGATAAAAGTTTTAGGAGATTCAGAATTGGTGATAAACCAAGTGAATGATAGCTATCAAACCAAGCATCCCCAGATGAGGGCTTATAGGAACGAAGTATGGGATATGATTGGTAACTTTTTTACAGAACACATGATTCAAGTGGTTTCCAGACATGAAAATACTATGGCAGATTCTTTGGCAGTAGCTGCTGGAAAATTTAAAACCCCTATTGCTGGTCAAAAAGAATATCAAGTGGACATTGTGAACAGACCATCTATTCCAGATAATTCTAAATATTGGCAGGTATTTGAAGATGACATGCAGATCGGAAGATTCTTAGAACTATTAGGAGAATTTGTAAATACTCATATTGACACCGAAAATGACAATGGTGAGAGCTTTCAAGATGATGAAGAACCTGAGAAAGAAAAGGATGGCACTGAAAATTTAAAGGGAACCTTAGGAGGAAAAGATAGTATTCAATTAAAAAATAATTTTATACCAAGAGGTTTGATTCCTTTGGAAAAACTTTTTGATCAGAATGATGTTCCTAAGAATCCTAAAGTGAAACCTGTTGAGAATGTTGTTGAAGATAGGAATATTGGAACTGAAGAGAATCCTAAGATTATAAAATTATCCAAAAAATTGCCTGAAAAAGAAAAAGAAGAATATGTGAATTTAATGAAGAAATATACAGATGTATTTGCTTCGAGTTATCAAGATCTTAAGGAGTACTATACATCTATAATACAACATACTATTCCTATAAAACCTGGGGAGAAACCTTTCAAGCAAAAACTCAGAAGGATAAACCCTAAATTGCTTCCCATTATTGAGAAGGAAATTAAAAAATTATTTGATGCCAAGATCATTGTAACTCTAAGATTTTCATAGTGGGTCGCAAATCTGGTTCTTGTTAGAAAGAAGAACGAAGAAATAAGACTGTGTATAGATTTCCAGAATTTAAATAAAGTTTCTATGAAGGACAATTATCCCTTGCCGAAGATGGATCATATATTGCAGAAGGTGGTTGGAGCTGAGAGAATTTCAATGTTAGATGGTTTTTCTGGTTACATTCATATCAAAGTATTACCTAAAGATCAAGAAAAGACTGCATTTACTACACCTTAGGGCACTTTTATGTATGCAAAGATGCCTTTTGGCTTAATGAATGCAGGAGCTACTTTTCAACGAGCCATGGATATTGCTTTTGTGGGAGAAAATGGGAATTTTGTGGTCATTCATATGGATGACATCACGGTCTATTCGAAATATGACATAGAACATATTCATCATCTAGAAAAAAATTTCATGAAGTGTAGGAAATTTGGTATATCATTGAATCCAAAGAAGTCCAATTTTGCATTGGAAGAGGGAAAATTGTTGGGCCATATAATATCTAAAGATGGAATAAAAATTGATCCTGAAAGGGTAAGTGCAATTTTGAAGGTAGGAGAACCCAGGAGTTAAAAGGAGATACAGTCATTTTTGGGACAGGTGAATTTTTTAAGGAGATTTGTGCCTAGCTTTGCTGAAATCCTAATGATAATTACAAATATGCTGAAAAAGGGTCATGAAATAAAATGGAATGCAATAGCTAGGAAGTCATTTTGGGAAATCAAACAAGCCATCTCAGATGCTCCTGTGTTGGTGAGTCCAGATTTTACCAAAGAGTTTTTAATATTTTCGTATGCTTCAGAGTATACCATTGCAGCGGTTTTATTGTAGAAGAATGATGAGAACTTGGAGCAACCCATAGCATTTTTTAGTAAAATGCTGAGGGATGGAGAATTGAAATATGACATCATGGAGAAATAGGCATATGCTTTAGTCAAAGCATTTAAATATTTCAGAGTATATATTCTACACTCACATGTAATCGCACATGTTCCAACTACTGCAGTGAAAGGAATTTTGACACAACCTGATCCAGAAGGCAGAAGGGAAAAATGGATAGCTACATTACTAGAGTACGACATAGAGATAAAGCCTACTAAACTGGTTAAGGGACAAGGATTAGCAAAAATTATGACAAATTCAAATTGTGAGTCTTTACAAATTAATTTCTTATCTCACCAGTTTAATCAGTTGGATACAGAAGTGGAAGTAATGATTGATTTCATGGTGTCTCCATGGTATTCTGATATTGTTTACATCCTTCAAAATTTGCAAGCACCAGTAGGATTGAGTAAGTCAAGAGCAAGATCAATAAAATTGAAAGCTGCTAAATTTTGTATTATAAATCAATATCTTTATTGGAAGGACCCTGGAGGTGTGTTATTAAACTGTCTTTTGGAGAATGAAGCTCAACATACAGTCAAAGAATTTCATAAAGGATATTGTGGAGGCCATCATTCTTGGAAAGTGACTACAAATAAAATTCTAAGAGCAGGCTATTATTTCCCAACATTATTTTCAGATGTTTATAAAGAAACTAGCATGTGTCATCAGTGTCAAATTTTTGATGGTAAAAGAAAGGTACTTCCTCTTCCTTTAAATCCGATAATGATAGAAGCTCCTTTCCAACAGTGGGGTTTGGATTTTATTGGTGAAATAAATCCCAATTCATTAGGACAACACAAATGGATTCTGACAGCCATGGATTATTTTACAAAATGGATTGAAGCGATTCCCACCAGGAAAGCCACTGAAACTGTAATCATGGATTTTCTTGAGGAAAATATATTGGCTAGATTTGGATGCCCCAAAAGAATAGTAACGAACAATGTGGCTTCTTTTAAATCCAAGAAAATGATTGATTTCTGTCACAAATATCATATAAGTCTTAATCATTCGACTGCCTATTATCCGCAGGGAAATGGGTTAGCCAAATATTCAAATAAAAGCTTAGTAAGGATCATTAGGAAGCTGTTGGAAGATAATAAAAGATCATGGCACACCAAGCTCAAATATGCTTTATGGGCTAACAGGATTAGTACCAAAAGGGCAATTGGCATGTCTCCATTCCAACTGGTGTATGGAACTGAAGTTGTTTTTCCAGCATCGTTAGGTGTTCCAGTTATGAGATATTTCCAAGAACAGCAAGAAGAACCAAATCACATGCAAAGGAGAATAAATAAGATTATTGAACTGGAAGAGCGAAGGAATAAGGCTTATGACAAGGTGCAAGTACATCAGGAAAAAATAAAAAATACTTTTGACAGAAAGGTGAAAGAAGAACAGTTTCAGGTTGATGACTTGGGCCTGAAGTGGGATGCTCCTAAAGAAGATAAACATGGAAAATTTGAGCATATGTGGGTGGGTCCTTATGTTATTGCTGGATATAGAGGACAAAATGCATTTCTTTTGGAATATCCGAATGGGGTTTCTCTGGATAGTAACCCTGTTAATGGGAGATTTCTAAAACATTACTTATCCTAAGGAGGGAGGTAAAACCTGTATTATAGGTTGTAAATATTTATTTTTCTTTAGAATTCAGTATAGATGGTAAGCCGAATGTTTTTGAATCTCGCAATGAAAGCCCTAATATTTAGGAGGCATGCCATTCCTTTTTATTACATATATTAACAAAAAAGACAGATTTTCTGGAAGTTATTATGAAAGATTAAAGACAGGAACCTGGTCTACGAGTTCTTTGATACCTTGCAGGGAGGATATCATCCCCAGATGGAGACAATTGTTAACAACCTATAACTAGCAGAGAGTCGAAGAGACCATGGTAAAGAGAAATAATGGTTGCTTGAAACTTTGGTTAAATATAATAGTGTGAATGTATGATAAAGGGCGCATAAACAATGAAATTATCACATGATCCAATGGTGTAGAACGAGGAAGTGAAGATCGATGGATTACAATATATCCTCTCTATGAAGATGCACAGAAGATAAGGACATACGGAGATAGTTAACAAGATGCAGGGATCAGCGGTCATAAAGCTAGGTTGGCCAAATCTACGATCAATAGGAAGTCTGCTCTGTAAACTTGCACGTTCATTAAAACGAAAGGGCTCAACGAAATGGGTATGTGTAAGCTTATCCAACGGCTGGAAAATAAAGTGAAAATGCATCGAAGGTCATCATTGGATCCGGAGTGTTAGCACTCAGAATGTACCCAGGTTGTAAAAGGCACACCCCGAGGTAACAACAAAACCACTTTAGGAAGATATTGATATTCTCTCCCTGAGAGGGATCTCTCAATATGAACTTTGCAAATTGCAAGATCAAACGGTAACAATATTTAAAAGTTTATTTGGTTTAAACAATCACATATCCATTGGGAAACGGAGTCATATACATATAAAAAGATTCCCAAATTGCATACACAGGATTTTCCAAAGGCAAGATAATCACATAATTGCAGTCATTTCATTTGTCAGGGTGGAAATAGAAGAAATGAGAGAACATCCCATCAATACAGAGCGTCTAAGACGAATTCCATATCAACTTTAGTAGAAAAGATCATATAATACCTGAAACAATGAATAGAGCATAAGCATATGAATTCTAAACATCAAACACTATGTTCCAGATACGACAGAAAAGAAACGGAATGGAGCGTTACATAGGAAAAATTACAAATCACACAGAGAAAGAAAACACGGACTGCAATGTCAATGATACATGAATCTCTGAAAAAGAACTCTCATGCATTCATTTGGTATTAAAAATGAGACAGATATGTTCTCCACAAATTACTTCATCTGATGGGTTCCGACCCCCATCTCATAAAAGAGATACAAATTTATAGATCAAATAATAAGTCTACCTCCAGCAGATCAATAACAGAATGACCGGCGTAAATTAGAGTTTGTAACTGAAATCCTACACCACTAGGAAGTTGTTACAATTCCATTCCTAACTGATCATAGAGCATGAAACAACTGGATAACAAACTTTGGTCCATCAGCTCCGAATCTTTGCTCCAACAGCACCACGTCTTTTGCCAAATCAGCTCCGAGTCTTTGCCCCATCAGCTCTACGGTATCTGCCACTTGTTCCTACGGAGGAAGAGTAAACTTTGTTTTCCCCAGCTGCTCTACATCCTTCCACTGTTCGGAACTTGGGGTGTCGCTTTCCATCATTTCCCGGATGGCCACCTCGAGCTCCATGTATGTTTCGTAGGACTTTTTAGGCAATCTGGTTCTGATAACTGTGAACTTCTGCAGGACTTTGAAATCTTCAGTTAGCATGTCCACAATGGTTTGTCCTGACAGGATTTTCTCCAGCTCATTAAACTTTGAATGGTCCATACGAGCCCTGACAATCAGGTGATTATAATGTTCCTGCAGGAGCATTCGACCCTTTTCGTTCCAGAAGCATGGCAACCCGTCTTCGAACAGCCCTTCAAACTCTTTTTTGAACTTGTTGACCTGTACCATTAATTCTTCTGATCTGTCCTGAACAATCTTAATTAACTGGTGCTTGTGAATGATTTTCTTTGCTGACAGGATTATTGAGACTCTGTCCTTTATGCCCATGTCATGCAACTTTTGATATGTTAATGAATTCAGGAAATCCAGGGTGTTTTGGGCTGTAGCGAGAGGTCTTTTCGCCATGTGTTCGTTTACCACTTTCAATCTTTGCTAAGATGAATCTATCAATCCACACAAATCATCAATATAATTAAGGTAGTGCCTAAACTTGGTAACTTCAATACTTAGGGTGTCCCAAATGATGTGCTTCACCCCCTGAAGGGGGCCCTTCCCAATACATTTTTCTTTCAGTTCATCAACCTTCTGTTGTAATTGGCTCTTGTCCTGTAAGAGCTGCATTCTGCTTTCGCTTACCTTGGTTAACTTGTCTTTCACCTTTTCATTCTCGGCTTGCAATTCCTTAATAGTTTCCTCCCTTAAACTCACTTGGGACATAGACTCCAACAGGTCATCTGCAGAACAATCGGCTAATGGCTTTCGGATATCTACAATAGATAAGTCATCACCGGTAGGGGTTTGGCTTATTAGCTCATCCATAATCTCCTTTTCCATAGTCTGGTTTCTCTCCATTACGGAAATTTGGGACAGTAGTTCTTCCTTCTCGGCATTCCACTTATCCTTCTCCTCTTGTAGCTCTCCATCCTTCCCTTTGTATTCCACCATTTCCTGATGGATTTTATCTTTCTCCTCCTGGAGGGCTAGCAATTCTGCTGATTGGACATGTTCTGAGCCTGGCATCTTCAACCTCTTCTTCAAAACTTGTAGGGCATTATCTTTCTCTTCTAACAACTTCTTTACGGCCTGGGTATTGTTTGAGCTGGCGATATCTGCTTGCAGTTTTTTCACCTGAACAACATTTGCTTTGTTTTCCACTTTCTCATGTCTCAATTGGACTTCCAACTTGTCTACCAACGCTTGAAACTTATTTATCGTCATCATGGCTTGCAACAGGTCTGAATAAATAATGTCGCTGGTTTGCTTGTGCATCTATATCTTGTCTGGAGTACTAATTTTGTCTAGACGGATTTCTATTTCATACATTCTTTTATCATTCACAATGGCCATCTTGAAAGTATTCTTCTCTACATCTCTAGCAGAAACTAGAGATGTTTTAGAACTATGCAGGTTCCTTACCCTCGGGAGCAGATTTCTCGTTTCCTCCAGGGATTGCTTCCTCTTTTCTAGGTAGCTCGTCTTGAGCTCTTCTTTTGATTTAAACAAGGGGCCGGACTCTGGACTGTTACCGTCACCTTCTGAATCTTTAAAAGAAAACTGGCTGACCTGAACTGTCTTCAGGGGAACCAAAGCAGCCTTTTTGAAAACTCCGGACACCCCTTCATCCATGATCTCGCCTCCTACGAGCAGCCTCGCCTTCTTATGGGATGTTTCTTCATCCATATCCATACTCTCAGCTTCGACCAAACTCCTCTTGACAGCAACACTGACCCCCTCTGTGATTTGGATCTCTGAACGAGATGCAGGATGTGCCTCTGTCTCATCTTTGGACTCGTCAGTGAATTGGAGCAAATTAGCTGTTTCAGAAAGCACCGAAGTGATCCTCCTCTGATAACAACCTTTGTCTCATAAACTCCAGAGCAAAAATCCTTGGAGTTAAAAAGGAACGCAACCTATAAGGCTGACCGGTAAAGCCGTACACTCTCAAAACAGTGTAATCTTTGTACAGGAACCAGTCTCCCACCCGACCTTCGGGTGAAGACTGCATCAAATATTTCATTTCATCGAAGACCCGGGGAAATTCTCCATCAAACAGCATCCTGTATATTTCGGACATGATCGAATTGGCAAATTCGATCAGGTGGATTTGCTTTGGCAAATCAGAAGAGGACAGAGTACTCAAGAACTTCAATTCGGTAACATTGGAACATATCAACATGTTAAGTAAGTGTGTTTGAAACCTAAAAAACTGGACCTTGGGAAATTCAGTCAGCTGGAGGTGGATTGCTTCGGCAAGATACTCATCTAAATTAAGTACAGGAACTGACTAGGACTCGGGACTCAAAGAATTTACTTTTAACAGGAAACCAAGGATAACATCACCTATACGACAATTGTCATCTAGACCTAACACCTAACAAACCAAAGACATTACCAATTGCGCCTCAGTTCTAAAAATGTGCAAGGGGTAAGGTAAGGAAAGGCCTTCCAGGGACCGACTTTCCTTCAGGATACTTGACAAGAATCGAGAGCGAGCATCGATTGGGCAACTTCGGAAAAACTCGGCAAGGACAGCTTCATTTACAGATTCGCGGTTTCCAGGGTAACTTTCGGGTAAACTAAGGTTTTCTCTTACTACTGAAGCATCAATTTTACACAATATCCTAGATGCGGACTGACTCACAATGACCCTCTGAGAGGGAGAATAATTTACCGTGCACCATTCAGCAAATTCAGGGAAGTGGAGGGTTTGCTCCAGGGCGAAAAAGTATAAAAAGGACTTGCACACATTCAGAACATCATTTCCTTGCAAAAAATAAGACCATAACCTTTCTTTGCTGCCAGACACACTTCTTGTAGACAGGAAAGGGTCGCAGACACCTCTGTGTCTATCTACCAAGAATTATTCCCTTTCATCCGGGACCCGACCAGAAATAGAAGCTTCGCTCTGTTGGTCCATTTCTCAATTTATAATAATAATTGGGCGAAGAAGTTACAGGATCAAGGTCCTACCTGGCTCACTGTGAAGGCGCGTGTTTGGAGCGCGTTTGGTACTGACAACTGGAAGCGCCCAAATTGACAGGTCCTTTTCGTCGGGTCCCGAGCAATAAAATAATCATAGAAGAGGTCAATTCTGCCTTTATAGTACCGCCCCGACTAGACATGTGGGAAGCATTTATTTCTGCAACCACTACTTGTGTCTAACAGCCGTGCATCTTTCTCCTCTGGGCTCATTTCCGACCTTTGATCTCTTCTGTGCAAATTTCTGGCCTTCGGATCGTACACCACGTGTCCTTTTCCGCTGGGCATCTTGGCGCTAAGCACCGTGTAAGTTTCCATTCCGGGGTCGCTCGTGACCGTCGATGTGACGTACTTCCACCCCTCACCGTTGGATTAAATGCCATGTCCCACATTCCGCTGAGCCGTCTGACCTTAACTACCGTGCAACTCTGGGTCCCAGACACATCCACAGCCGTTGATCTGATCTTCCTTTACGGGCGGGCCGTTGGATCATGTGGCGCCCACTCAATTCCGCTGGGATCCTTGGCTTTATCCGTTGGGAAACTTAGATCAGCGAAATTACTCTCCGCCGTTGATGCGATCTGCCTTCAGCTCCACGCCGTCGGATCAAGCACCACGTACCCGATTCCACCGGGCAATCCGGGATTATACTCTGCGCCTGTTCCTCCTCCGAAATTCTTTTCGACCGTTGATGGGATTGCCCAGCGCTTGTCAACTGTCCGATCATGTGACACATACGACATTCTGCTGAGCGATGTGAGTTTATCCGGTGCGCAAGTTTCCATCCCGGAATCATTGTTAGCCGTAGATCTATTACCCTATGATCTCCAACCGTTGGATCGAGCAGCCAATAATGGGTTCCGCTGGGTGGCTCGAAGGTTATCCCGCGTGCATGTTTCGGCTGCGGAATCAATCCCAGCCACTGATGTGATCCAATTTCATCCCTCCACCGTCGGATCAAGAGAAATATATGTGATTCCGCCAGCTCCCATTTCTTTAACTAACTTGCGCTTTCTCCCTGCGGATTTGTTCTGAACCGCAGATCGTCCCTGGATCAATTTGTAACCCTTGATTTGCGCAGGGGGCTAAAGGCCCGAACTTCTGCTATCCTCCTCGCATGTTTTGAAAGGCGGAGGGAGTATCAGCCATGGATTGGCTCCTCCTTTCGATCACAGCCTAGGATTTTGCTAACATGGCTGCTCTTTAGACCATTACGTCACTTTTGTACTATAATATTTAAAACAAAGTATTTAAACAATACAATTTTACCTCCCCTTGGTCTTATATTTATTTTGTTAAATACAATTGTTAACACGAAGGATAGAGTTGCACGATGGTTGGAGAAGAAAAGCGGTAGCAGAATTGAAACCGTGGTACACGTGGCAGTTTGTGGTACATTCTGTGGAGGAAAATGGTTTGAGGGAAACCACTAAAGGGAGTCTCTGGAATGGACTTCTATATAAAGTGGACTTGACTTGTTTGAGGAATTATTTTTTATTACACTGGGACGAATGAAAAGGACTACCCACCACCCTTTCACAGTCAACCCCGAATATACACAGTTACAGTAGCAAGTAAGTCTCAAATACTTGAGCTTCATCCGTAGATTTACCATTGTTTTTCTATATTATGGATAAAGAGAAAGGTTTACAAGGGTTTAACCGAATTCTGGATGAAAGGGAAGAATGCCTAGATGACAGAGATAAAGGAGTATATGATCCATTACTATCTATGGAAAGTGTATCTGTTATTAAAGAAAGATTATGGCGATATAATTCGTAGGGAAATGACATTTTAAATGCTTGTAAGTCGTTTCTGTATCATTTTACCATTGATCAGACCCTACACTTTCCTAATTTTGTCGAGTGGTGTGCAGTCAATTATTCGTCGTCTGAGAAAATTATTGTAAGTTGTTCTACGTCCAGGATACTGTGCAAAATTGATGCAAAGGCTATCCGTGAAATCCTGAATTTTCCCAATAATTACCTCGATAGTCATGAGTCCGTAAACTAGTCTGTTTTAGCTGAAGTGTATAGAAATTGTGAAACTGAAGTTCGATGTAAATTCTTGTCTAACATTCTTAATGAAGGTCAGTCACTGGAAGGTCTCTTTTTTCCATATCATGTTCACCTCTTCAAGGAGGAAGTTCAATTGGTTGTGTATTTGGTCTGTCAGGTCTTAGGTCTAGACGATGACTGTCATGTCAGTGAAGTCATCTTGGGCTTCTTATTAAAAATGAGTTCAATTAGTCTTGAGTCTGAGTCTCAGTCGGTTCATGTTTTCAGTTTGGATGAATATCTAGCAGAAGATATACATCTCCAATTGGTTGAGTTTTCAAAAGTCAGGTTTTTCAAGTTTCAATCGTATTTGCTGAAAATGTTATTGTTCAAATGTAACTTAATTGAGATTCTTGAGTACTCTGTTCTCTTCAGATTTTCCTAAGCAAATCAATATGTACTAATTTGTAAACTCCATTATGTCAGAAATATATAGGCTGATGTTTGATGAAGTGTTACCCAAAGTATTGGAAGAAATGAAGAGTATGATGCAATCCTCACCTGAGGATAGGATTGGGGATTGGTTCTTGTATAAATACTTTACAGTTTTGAGAATATATGGTTTCACTGGAGAGCCTTACAGGTTTCCTTCTTTCCTTACCCCTAGGATTTTTGCATTGGAATACATGAGACAGAGATTACATGCAGAAGAGGAACATTTCATGGCTTTCAATAAATCTTCCAATATCAAGTTCCCTCTTAAAGTTGGTTCCTTTATTTTTAAAAAGAAGGGTGCCCTGGTGTTTGTAGAGAAATTATTGGAAGGCATGGATTTTCAAAGGGAACAAAGGGTCAATTATGATCCCTATCATATAATTTCTCTAAGAAAACAAGGAAATAAAAATAAGCCATTTGACCATCAAGTTGTTGAAGGTCTAAATGAAGTAGCCAATTTGTTTTACTTTGTGGAAATTCTAGGATCCGATGGCAATACAAGCAGTGGATCAATTGCAGTATCTCGAATGCTAGATAGTTCTAATATTTTGATTAAGAGAAGTCTTTCTAAAATTGAAAGTATGGAAATAGATGAGGACAGTTCACATAAGAAGGCCAAATTGTCTCAAGATGATAAAATTTCAAGCGAAGTAGTTCCGGATGAATTGAAAAGAGAAGCTTTGGTTCCTAAGAAATCTGTACAGGTGAATCAATTTTCTTTTGAAAGTGTAGATAATACAGAATCAGGTCCAGTTTTTAAATCTAAAGAAGAATTCATGACTAGCTATATGGAAAAGCAAAGACAGTCCCTAGAGGAAACCAGGAATCCACTCCCATGAGTGAGAAGTTTGAATAATCTAACGACTTCCTTGATTTCTAATCGGGACGTAGAAAGAAATACTTTAAAACTGGCCATGGTAAGTGATAAGAAAGTGTCAGAAATGGAAGTGAGATTAGACAAAATCAGTGTACCAGATAAAATATAGTTACATAAACAAACGGGAGATATTATTTATTCATATTTATTGCATGCTATGGTAAAAATTAACAAGTTACAAGTTTTGGTTGACAAATTGGAGGTCCAATTAAAACATGAGAAGGTTGAAAACAAGGCTAATTCCATTCAAATAAAAAAATTACAAGCAGATATCGTAAGCTTAGGAGATGAAACAGGTAACACCCAGGCCATCAGAAGACTTTTAGAAGATATAGGAGTCAAAGATAGAGTGGCAATGGTACTGTGGTCAAAAAGGTTTATTCATAAACATCATCTTATGAAGATAGTACAAGATAATGCTGATGAGATGACCTCACGTATTAATGATTTCAGGCATGCTTTTAAAGAACTATTTGAAGATGGCCTTCCTTCCTTTTGGGACGAGGAGGGATGGCTGTTTTCTCAAGAACATTATCATAATCTGCTGGTGCAAAGCCGTATGGATCACTCTAAATTTGATGATTTAGTAAAGGGGCTGACGGGAAAGGTCATCATAGATAAGCTAACAAAAGATTTTGATATATTGCAGAAATTTCTGATCGTTAGAGGAGGGTTGCCTACTATGTCTTATGAAGCCTACATGGATATGGAGGTGTCTATTCAGGAAATGATTGAGTAATATGTCACGAGCGCAGAACAATGGAGAGTCGTGGAAAGATTTGGAAAAACAAAGTATATTCTTCATCCATGAAAACAGGTGTTGCACGCTATGGATCTGATTGTTCGGGCCTTGTTACCAAGTTGATTTAAATTAAATGATTTGTTAGGATCAAAGCGAGTAGTTTATTCCTAGTTGTTAGGAATATAGTTACAAATACTTTGATTAAGTAGGTTATTCAATTATAAATCTTCTTGGAAGAAGTGTTGGGCAATAGGGCAGACCCGGGTTTAATCCTTTCGCGTCACACCAACAAAAGACCCACAGTGTTGGCCCTTTCGGAAACAACCTGCGAACAGGTTATAGTCTCACCCGAAACAGCTATGGGGTGCCGCAGAATTAGGTTTCTGCAAGCAGAGAGGGAGATTACTGTACCTTGTCCTTTATCAACTTATAATCAATAAACAC
The DNA here is from genome assembly GCA_001517045.1 of Pseudotsuga menziesii. Lineage (NCBI taxonomy): Eukaryota > Viridiplantae > Streptophyta > Pinopsida > Pinales > Pinaceae > Pseudotsuga > Pseudotsuga menziesii. The sequence goes on along the minus strand of LPNX010617309.1, from coordinate 214,221 downwards.
AGAGCTACGACATTTATATCTAAACAAATTCGCAGATAAATAAACATACAGTGACTTGCTCAACCCACTACAGGGAATTCACAACGAAGCTATTTATTAATAATGATCTTAATTATCAGATTTATATAGTTATTAATGCATGAGAACAAACAGAAATAGAAATAGCACAAGAACCACAACACTAGATATAACGTGGTTCACCCCCAGTGTAGGGGCTACGTCCACAGAACTGTGTTTTATTTCAACTTTCTTCAAAATCACAGTTCTGATCTGTGCACTCAGTTGCAGATCTCTTCAGTCTCTTAAGCCATGCACATAGCAGCGGGCCTTTGCGCACACAGCTGCAGAGGTCATCCACGTACACAGCCGGGACTTAACCTTTCTTTACACAATAGCCTTAAACACATATTTCATTAAATTTGGAAATATTTTATTACAAGAACAATGCGAGAATTGACTTTTTTTGTTATTTTGCAATTCTAGATCCACTGTTTAATTCCAAATTTAATGAAATATGTGCTCTTAGCTTCACCTTAACCTTCTTTACATCAAAAAGCCTAACTTTTCTTATTTACAAAAATGCCTATTTATACATCGCGCTATTATAAAACCATGGCTTCAAACCATGGGCACCCAAAACCCTAAACCCTGGTCTTAAACCATGGGTTTATTACAATAGAAGACTTTGACTCAACCCCCGACACCCCTAAGACTATTTTGAGTCAACCTCCGCCTACAAACTCTTTTGGCCTGTGAAGATATTTCCCTTAAGGACCGTTGGGGTGCGTGCCCCAACAGGCCCCTAAGACTCACCAGTGGCCCATCCCGGGACACTCTGTGGTTCTTCTGGCAGACGTACTTTATCAGCAAGGGTAGCATACTACTTGTTGAGGTCACGGATGATTCTGTCAGTGGCCTATTCCTTTTCCATCAGTTCCTGCAGTACCTCGGCTGTTGCTTCAGTAGCCCTTTGCTATGCGAAGGTATCATATTCTTTTAGTACTTTAAGTTGGGTGTCCACAACAGTGCTTAATTCAAGTGCTTCACTAAGAAGTGGCTGCATAGCATTTTGCACGTGTGCTGCGTTTGCCCTGCATAATTCGATTTCTTGCTGGAGTTCGTTGCTATGCTTTACTTTGATCATTTTCTCCATGGGTGGAAGACTCTTAATTGCTGCTTTTACTGCGTCCAATTATGCCTGTTTCTGCCGAATGGTTTCCTGCAATTGCCCAATTCTTGGATGTTCCTGCAGGGTAGCCCAAGTCTCCACACTATCTTCTAATAGTTTTGATGCACTGCCCACAATGTCTGAAATTTTTGCTGCAGATGCTTGAATGTCTGTGCGGCGTTGTTCTTTGACCGTAGGTGGACTTTCTGGGTGGATGCGGAGTTGAAGCTCCCCGATCTGGGTCTCGTGCTCTTCTTTGAGCTTCTCCATTTCACTGCGGGACTGCTACGCATAATCTTTCAACCTAACCACTCTTTGCTCTGGTTCTTCCAGCAGTTGCATGTCGAAGTCAGGGAGACTTCGACATGCTTCATCCAATACTCAAACCAATGTAATCCACTTACGTTCTGCATCCCTCTTTCGCTGCTCTGCTGCTTCTAGTTGCGCTGCGAGGTCCTCTTTCTGCTTCCTGGTGTCGTCCAACTGGAGTTGGGAAAATTTGTCACAGGCCTGAATTTCCTTTGCGATAGCGGACTGGCAGAGATATAGTTCTACCATAGACATCTTGGTGTAGTCAATTCCTACTATCATGGTCATTACTGCGCGAGATGCTACATCAGTGGTGATAAGGGCAGCCGCGGATATTTGGCCCTTGTGCTCTCGGGCTGGCCATTGCCTTATGTCGGGCTGCACACTTACTGGAGTACTGCTGGCTACAGTGATAGTCACTAATTGTGCTGCTAAATCCTTCAGCTCCGATATGCCACCCATGATGGCCTACAACTATGTGGCTGCGAACTCAGACCATTTTTTGGTAAGGACTTCAGTGGACTTTGACAGAGCATCCTCGAGGTCCTCACTTGTTAGGCTAGTAGTGTCATCAATGTTCTTTTCCTTCGACGCCTTCACTTTCTTTCGGGAGCGCGGTCTGTCCTCTTCCTTGACTTCTGGTGACTTGCGCTTATCCTTCCTGTTAGGTTCTGGAGTAGTCGCGACCGAATATTTCCCTTCGTCTTCATCAGTATCCATCTCATCGCCATGGTTGCTATCATTCTGCTGCAACTCAGTTTGTTCTTCGTTGTCTTCCAGGGGAACTTGCTGTGGTGCATTGCTAGGCCCGCCACCCATATTGGTGACTATGGGGATGGGGATGTGAGGCGTCTTGCCTGCATCTTTCAACCATTCGACCGGCCAGTGTTGAACTATTGCACAAATATCATCTTCAGTGACTACATATGGTAACTTGAACCATTGATGTTGTTCATCTGTGCGAGCCTGGATGAAGGTATGATGTATGTCGGCACTGAAAGTAGCTGCGCCATGATAGTGGGAAAATAACTTCTGACTGAGCCATGGAGTTTTGGCCATCTGAAACTGGATATCCATCATATAGAAAGCAAACACATAATTTGTCATCTGTTGGTGTTTCTTGTCCTGCGAAACCCAGAGCGAGGCATACCTGGTTGCGCCAGTTGTGTTCTTCAGATCATTAGGGAACTGCGACTCCAGGGGCTCTCGCCACCCTATCAATGCAATAAGGACAAGTAACCATGAATAATGGAAGGGCCTACCTTTCTCTTGAGCATATTGAACGTCTTCCAAGAATTCATGTGCAATGTAGTCTTCCCAGTTGTAGATGTAACCCTCGGCACAGTTCATAGCAATTCTGATAACTGGGGTAGGTACTTCAGTTGGCCTGCACTTTCGCATAACTTTGTAGTCTAGGAGTTCTGCTGTAAAATGGATGTGGTTTTCCTGAATCCCAGAAGTGTGATACCCACGTTTCCCCTTTGTCAGGCCAAAATTTTCCTTCATGGTCTGTGCAAGCTTTGTATCTTCATGCTTTGATGGGAACTCGGTTGCCGGGTTAGGCCCTACTCTGGGTAAACCAGTGATCCTCTGAATGAGCTCGCCATTGATAGGGATTTTATTTTCACCTATCCATAAGATGCCATCATGAACTAAATCCAATAGCTGTTTGACCACTATGGTCACCTATGGGCTGCGACCGAAGTGGGGGACATCAAGCATCTTCAGCAGACCAGCGTGATCCAAGCCTGCAGCCCACCGTTTGACTTCTACCAACGTTGCCTTGTCGTACTTGACATATTGCAATTATGCTTCTGGTCTGAACTGTAGGAACTTGCTACTGTCACTTGTATCATGGTCGAAATACTTAATTCGATCGATCTTTCCTGTGATGGACCCAACCAGCTGTACACCCGTTGGTAAGAAAGGAGTACCTATTGTGAACTGCTTGCGCTGCCGAGGAGGTTTGACGCCTGGTGGAAGAGGTGGGACATATGGTGGCCGTCGTGGTGCCATAGGCTCCTCCCCACCACTTGGAATTTCTACTGAACCAAGTGGATCCATTCCAGATTCCTGTGATGTTTTCCCAGAGCACTTGTGTTGGTCTTCGTTCCACTTAGAGCGAACTTCAGGCTTAAAATTTTTCCTAGAATACCGTGTTTGCATTGGAGGAATTGGTCCTAGTAGGGTTGCCTCACGTGCTGCAGGTGCAGGTGGGGGGTGAACAATGTTCCTTAGACCTGTTTGTTCAAATTCGCTCAGTAAGTCTTGAAGTTCCTGATCGGCGAACATAGGTTCAGCTGTGAAACTGCATAATGGGAAATGCCGATGCCTGGGGTTCTTTTTATGGAAGCCATCGATCATTTTGGTCATAAATGTGCATTGAAGGTTCCAAATCCGACAGAGATTCGAATCCCACGGCACTAAATTTTGACGAATATCAGAAGGACAGGTAATTAAAGTACCGACGCCGTCAAATCGGCTGTGGGCCAATGGTCGGATTTTATCCTGCGCCGCAACCAGTACCACAACTGCGGCATGAGAAGGACCTTCGTCAGGGTAATTAACTTCAGCATATCAAGAGAAGTTCCACAACCAAACAGTGAGCGTCATTCCTGTAGTGGTTTTTATCAGCCAGCGCGGGTGGGCCTGGGTGACGTCGTTAGCCTGGGACATAGTAGCGCGCCGAGGCCCAATATCCTTGTATTGGGTTTCTGCCGCAGGTGCCTGGGTATGACGACCCCTAAGGTCCCAATCTGTTTGAGGCACAAGTGTCCCTGCCGTAGAAGAACGCTCGAAGTGGTCCAGCAGCCAACTCTTCCTATTGAACCTATTGTGCATCGTCTGGGGCAGAACCGTAAATCGCAGGTGGGGGGCTACCTTAAAAAGGTACTTCGTATGAGCATTCCATCTGCTAGCTGGGGTGACTCCTAGTGTTGAATCCTGATTATCCACCTTCTAGGGTGCCAGCAGCTCGGTAGGTAATGGCATAATGGACTCTGGTGGATCTGTCGAACCCTTAGAAGCAGTTAGGGTGTTTGGCTGCGCAGTAAGCCATTTGAGGGACTTGGTAATTCTGGTGCACTTATGGCCATTGAGCTCATATAGTCGGTTCTTCTAGTTCTCTAACCCATCATCTGAATCCGTCATGCAAGAACTGTCACACTGCCAATCCATAATACCTTCAGGGGTAGGTTCAATATAATCTTCTTCCTGCACTGTGATATTATAAATTTGCTCCAGAACATCTTGATCTTCGTCTCTGAGTGGTTCTTGATATCTTTCGCCTTGGGACGGGTCTAGGGGTATGATAATGCGCAGACCATTTCCTTCGAAGGTCATCTATCTCTTCTTAAGGTTGATGATTGCAGTGTTTTCCATGGCCCACTCAATTCCCAATAGGGCTGGATAAGGATTACTGTCATCAATAATCTCAATAACTTCAAAATCTGCCAGAGTACTGACCCCATCAAGATCTATTGGAACACTAAGGAGTCTCCCTAAGGGCACAATCCTTTGCTGATTAGCTAACCTCAATTGTATAGGGGACTAGGCCAGGGTCGGTTTTGCCATTTATTCCCAGGTCTGCTTGGTGAGGACATTAACTTCAGATCCAAGATCCAAGATGACGTCAGTCATATCATATTCCCCTATCTGAACATTCAATCTCATTTCCCTGCCCGTTCGTCAGACACGATTAATAGTTTTCTCCTGATCAACTCTTCTCTGAGGGTCTGTGACAGCAAGAAATTTTTGTAACTCCTTTAAAGCATTCTGATTCCTCAAGAGTTTCATACAACTCTGTAAAAATGAGGAGAGTGTACTTACTTTATCTGTCGGAGCATCTTGCAGCTGCGAGGCCGACTGAGGTTGCTATGTAGGCACGACTGTCGTGCTAGGGTCAACAATATCGTATTGAGCCTTCTGGACTAGTGTTTGGTTTCTCACAGTATCATGTGCTGGGATATTCTCAGAGGTCGGACAAATGCACGCCCCGGCAGGCTGTTTCTTCATATTCTGTAGGTGCGTCGTAGCCCCACTCTGGGTGACAACATTGATGGCTGCGGTAGGTCTCTGCTCGACGGAAATAAAGTGAATACTCTAGGTAGGGCCACTGTTTTTTGCCTGAATCTTAGCTATCAGCTGGGGGCACTGCTCGATCACATGATCTACTGCGCGACAATACCGACAGGTTGTAGTGGGGTTCCTATAGTCCCGAGCCAGATGCCTAGCTTGGTTACAGTTGTAACACATGATCTGGCTTCGATCATGTCTGGCCATATCACCATGGCCGCGAACCCCAAAAGCACCCCTTCCAGAGGCATCACCCTGGTAACCATAGCCATCATTATTCTTCCCGTCATTTTTTACCCGGTAGGCATCATAAGTGCGCTCGTGTAAGAGGTCATAACTTCGACACTCCTCTTCATTATGGCCTACGGACTTACAGAACTTGCAGTAGGGGTTCTTGGGAAATTGTACATATCTCTGGAGAAGATGGCAGTTTTCAGGACGATGTTGGCCAGTAGTCCGACAGATCTCACAATATAGAACACCGGGGTTGAATTGGTTTGGCGCACCCGTATTCAGGTAAGTTCTAACCATAGGAAAATGGTCCCTGTCGTGTCCTTCGGTTCAACATTGCATACACCAAACCTCCTCGCGGCTTGTTTTAGCTGTCTTCATATTGCGAAGCTCCAGGGCCATCGCTGCTAGCTGCGCTTGGATTTGAGCAATACCAGAATCATCTCTGACAGAGGCATTCTCCAACTTCATTGCGATTTCCAGAGCCTCTTGCTGGTCAGCAACCTTCTGTTGCATGAGTGGGGTTTGGATATGTGGTAACAATGCTGCAATAAACCATTCCTTGTGTTGCGCAGGACTAATGGTGAAGCTAACTTGGTCCAGTAGAACTTTGAATCTATGGTCGAAGTCCCACACTGATTCGTCGCGCCGCTGCTGAATCTCTTTCAGCTCAGTGATACACTGCGATTCTGAATTGGGCTTCTTGAATTCCTTGATTATAGTGGCCTTAATCTCATCTAAAGTAGGGCGCTGAGTACTAGAGAATTTCATGAACCAGGTCAAGGCCCGGTCCCTGAAAGAAGTGACTAGCTGCGCACTTCTGTCAGCTGGATCCGTAATGTTTTTAGCAGTCCATACGGCTTCACATAAGAACAAAAACTGTTCTGGGTCCTCTGACCCACATCCTTTCAAAATAGGGAGCTTGATATCATCGGCTAGGTGGGCCATGGTAGATCTATTAGGGTTGGTCTGGGGACAAGGAGTCGATGGGGAAGGGTTTACTGGGGTAGACTGGCCTACGACAGGAATGCTCGGGCTAGGGTGATTGGGGGACTGCAACATAGGTTCAGGGGTAGCGGAGCTGCGCAGCGGGGTGACCGGAGGGTTGTCAAGGGGAGGGTTTTCCTCCAGGTCTGGCTCGTTGGGATTTATAGGGGACGGTGTGGGATCCTGTCCTCAGGAATAGGAATCAAAATTTCTCTTGTACCTTTTTCCAATTCACAGCAAACCACTTTGCTCAGCGAAGGTGTTGTCACTTGCAAACATATGTTAGCAACACAAAATCTAACATTCTGATTCAAATAACAGTATTCCTTTTTCAGCCAATAGCATTTTAATTCTTAAGCTAAATAAATTCAAAAGCTTACCGCGTGGTCCTTGGAAAAATCGTCGCTCGGCTTCACTAAAGGAAGTGCTCGTGTCGATGGTGAACTCCGTCACAAAGGCCTCCAGGGTCCGTTTGGTCCAGAAATCAACCGCTCGGGAGATCTCGTTGTTCACACTTTTCAATATGTTAACTCTTGCAGGGGTCCAAACAGAAAACCGCCCCTCACAGAAGTTCGTTCTTTGCTCAGCTAACCTGGATAGCCACTGGTGCAACTCTATGTTGATACTAACAAAGAAAATTTCATAAGCATCACAAAAAACATACCTTTGTAAAAGGTCATGTGCACTACGATGCAGATTTGTATTCTCTTTCTCAGCAAATTTCAAATAAGTCACATCAAGCCAATCACCGATTTCCTTCACATAGGGCCTCCAGAACATAGCCCTCGAGGTACGACGTAAACCCCTCTTGAGCAGATACTGAGTTCAACCGGCAACGAAACCACTTTATTGGGCAATAGGGTAGACCCGAGTTTAATCCTTTCACGTTGCACCAACAAAAGACCCACAGTGTTGGCCCTTTCAGCAACAACCTGCGAACAGGTTGTAGTATCACCTGAAACAGCTATGGGGTGCCGCAGAATCAGGTTTTTGCAAGCAGAGAGGGAGATTACTGTACCTTGTCCTTTATCAACTTATAACCAATAAACACAGATCTCCGACATTTATATCTAAACAACTTCGCAGATAAATAAACATACAGTGACTTGCTCAACCCACTACAGAGAATTCACAGCGAAGCTATTTATTAATAATGATCTTACTTATCAGATTTATACAGTTATTAATGCATGAGAACAAATAGAAATAGAAACAGCACAAGAACCACAACACTAGATATAACGTGGTTCACCCCCAGTGTAGGGGCTATGTCCACAAAACTATGTTTTATTTCAACTTTCTTCAAAATCACAGTTCTGATCTGTGCACTCAGCTGTAGATCTCTTCAGTCTCTTAAGCCGTGCACACAGTAGAGGGCCTCTGCACACACAGCTGCAGAGGTCGTCCATGCACACAGCTAGGACTTAACCTTTCTTTACACAATAGCCTTAGCTTCTCCTTAACCTTCTTTACATCAAAAAGCCTAACTTTTCTTATTTACAAAAATGCCTATTTATACATTGCGCTATTATAAAACCATGGCTTCAAACCATGGGCACCCAAAACCCTAAACCCTGGTCTTAAACCGTGGGTTTATTACAATAGAAGACTTTGACTCAACCCTCGACACCCCTAAGACTATTTTGAGTCAACCTCCACCTACAAACTCTTTTGTCCTGCGAAGATATTTCCCTTAAGGACCGTTGGGGTGCGCGCCCCAACAAGAAGCAATCATTTTATGTATATATTTGCATTTACTTTATGTAATGGGGGTTGGAACCCATCTTGCTGATGAATGTTTTTTGAAGACATATATTTTTGAATAACAAAGCTGAATGCATGTGGGTTATCAGAGATTCTTGTGCTATTTACATTACAGTCTGTATTTCCTCTCCTTTGTGATTGTTTTTCCAGTGTTACACTCCATTTTGTTTTCTCTTATCTAAAACGTAGTATTGAATGGTTGGAATTCATACTGGTTATGCTCTGATCATTGTTTCAGATATTCTATAAATGTTTCTACTAAAGTTAATATAGAACTCATCTTCTGATGCTCTGTATTGATTGACTGTTCATTATTTCTTCTGTTCCACCTAAACTAAATGAACGACTGTGATTAAGTGGTTATCTTGCCTTTGATAAAATCTCACGCATATGAGTTTGTGATATCTTTATGTATATGTGACTCCATTGCCCAATGATTATGTGTATCATTTCAACCATCTATATAGTTTTCTAGTGTTGATTTATATCTAGCCTTGTTAAATCTATATTTGAGAGATCTCTCTCTGGAAAGGAAAGCTAGTTTCTTTCTGAAATGGTTTTTGTTGTTACCTTTGGAATTTACCTTTACAACCTGGGTACATTTTGAGTGTTAACACAGGGAACGTCTCCTTAAGGAAAATGGTGTCAAGTTGCAAAGGCAAAATGATACAAGGATTAGTGATGATGAGAGCAAAGATGAGCTTATGCAACGAGCTAAAATCATGGAAGCTGACATTGTTAGATTTTTATCATTTTAAGCTAGCATTATCTTAGGATTTTTAACTGAGAGAATAGCAAGCAAAAAAATCAAAACACAAGAGACAATGGACACAAATATTTTCCTCAGGGAAACCATAAAGGAGAAAACCCTGTAACTTCCTCAGAGATAGAATCATCACCAAAAGAAAAAACCCAAAAACAGTAAGATGATATCCCGACATCAGTAGTCTCTCTCTCTCTCTTGTCCTAGCAACTTCTTCTCTCTCAGTTATGCGCTACAACTGAGTGTAAGTGAATGTGTGTTAAATAGAGAGGCTCACTCTCTTTTTATACTAATTCCCAACTTGACAATAACTCACTAGGGCCGACTTCTCTAGGAGAGTCTAATAACCCTATGGCCCCACAACAACAGGGACTTTAACCCTTGATCAATAAGGAGGGTTAACCTCTATGACTTTACATGACTTGTTTACATTATTGAATATCTCGATAGGAACATCGGGGAATGCCATTACTCAATTACATTACAGATACTTCCCAGAATAAACATTCGGGCACAATACATAAAATATACAAGTGAATACATTCTAAAGTTACAAATACATCAACACTCCCTCTTCAATAGGAGGTATTCTCTTGACACAATTTATCAGCACAGGTCTTCTTCTCTGTATCATCTAGATCATGATTGAGTTCTCGTCATCTTCATATTCAAGTCATCTTCATCTGGATCATCATTACTGGAACATCATCACTGGATCTGGATCGTCAATATATCTAGATCATCACTACTGGATCATCATCACTAGATCTGGATCATCACTGGGTCATCATCACTAGTGCTATCTCTTGATTCTTCACTTCATGGGAAGTTCTATTGAGCCAACCCTTTTTCATGCTGGTTGTAGGCCTAGCTTCCATGTAGGTCTTCTTCAACGCCTATATCTAACCCTAAGTATGAATGGCCTGCCCAACACTCACATCTGACCATGGGAGGAACACATCCAAGAACCATGTCAGAGAGGCCCAGCACTTACATTCACCATCATGATAGGACACACATACTATCATCTGTGAAAAGGCCCAGTACTTACAATCACCAGCATGACAGGACACACCTACTATCATCTGTGAAAAGGCATAACACTTACAATCACCGGCATCATAGGACACACCTACTACCATCTATGAAATGACACAACACTTACAATCACCATCATGGTAGGAAACTCCTACTACCATCTTTGAAAAGGCACAACACTTACAATCACCAGCATGGTAGGATACACCTACTACCATCTGTGAAAATCCACAGCACTTACAACCACCAACATGATAGAACAAACCTACTATCATCTATGGAAAGGCATAGCACTTACAACCACCAACATGATAGGACACACCTACTATTGTATGTGGAAAGGCTCTGCACTTACATTTGATCATGTGGGAGCCAATCCCACAGTTACATCAGAATGGCTCTACACTTACATCTGATCATGTGGGAGCCAATCCCATAGTCACATCAGAATGGCTCTGCACTTACATCTGATCATGTGGGAGCCAATCCCACAGTCACATCAGAATGGCTCTGCACTTACATCTGATCATGTGGTATCCAATTCCACAGTCACATCAGAATGGCTCTTAGCCCTAGGCTGAGGATTCCTGGCAACTGACCAGGTTCCTCCATTCCAAAGAATGGACTTCAATACTTATATCTGATCATGTGGGAACACATCCCTCAATCACATTATAATGGCTTAGCACTTACATCTGACCATGGAAGGAACCAATCCTCTCACCATGTCATAATTGATCATGGACTCATCACTTCCCTTTGGAGGGAACCTCGATCTGGAGAACACCAAGATTCTCATTGAAGTACTCAAACTTCACTCTAGCCAATGGCTTAGTCAACACATTAGCTATCTGTTCATCCATCGCAACACACTATATTTTTACTGCTCCTCTCTGCACCATATCCCTAATATAGTGATATTTGATCTTGATATGCTTTGACTTGTCATGGAACAATGGGTTCTCAGACAACTTCACATAACTCTGGTTGTCGCAATATATAAAAGTAGCATCCAACTGGAGATCAAATAAATCAGACAATAGCTTCCTCATCCATACTTCCTCACAACTAGTTGAAAAAGCTGTGACATACTCTACTTCAGCTGTACTTAAAGCAACACATGACTACTTCCTGCTAAACGAAGATATCACACCTGATCCCATACTGAAGCAACACCTTGAAGTGCTCTTTCTATCGATGGTACTGACTTCCCAATCTAAATCAACATAACCTTCCAGGTTAATATTCTAATTCATCTCATACTTGAGCCCATATTCAACTGTACCCTTCAGGTACCTCAAAATATGCTTTGTAGCAATCAAGTGAACATTGTTGGGCACCCAATATGCAAGTGAATTACAACTAACATACAGAGTGTACAATATTTATTTTCAACCCAGGGAAGTCTTGTATTTCAAGGATAGCATGCACAATATATGCTTAAATAGTAAATTACTGTAATTGAACAATCCTATCTTCTGTTCAGCTATGCTCATCCCAAGAATCTACTTAATCTAGTTACCTTCCAAGGAGTATAGTCATAATTACCTTCTGTTGTTCTTGATCTAAGAATGAAAAGATGAAAGTCGCATCTAGATTACAATTGCAGAAAAAGGGAAATTCTATTTCAAGCCACTTAATGATTAACCCAACTATCTTAATCTGATTATTCTAGAAATCCAAAGACATAAATTGAATATTAGTCTATAGATTCAAAATACAGAAATTGGGTTTAGCTGTTCTATGAATTTGAAGTACAGGAATGAAATTCTGAAATCATAAAAATAAGATACAAACTGCAAGGATTCATGGAATCAACAACTAAAATATCTAAGGATGAACAGAGATATTACAGTTACCACACAATTTGCATGAGGAATAATTACCTACTCAGTCGACTGTCACACCATGTAAATCCAAGAGATGCAATCACAACACACTGTAAATCCACAACTTGTTACAGCTTCCTACGAAGAAATAAAATTAACATAACATCACACAACAAAATAATTGAAATGCCTAATTTAACTCAACGATCCCTGTGGAAGGCAGGCCCAACATTCACACAAAGATGCTGGATGAACACACATAAAAACCCTTAGATTTGAAGTAACTCCTTGTATTAAAAGACAGATCGATTACACAATTCCTCCTTACAGCTACTACAATGAATTGATTATCTGTTCAACAACCCCTGGTTCGAAACAGTTCTCCATATTTATATAATTTAAATCATAACATCCAGCCCTATTGTGGGGCAGCCATGAAGATATCTGATCTTCAGGCACCCTAAATGACAACAGTTGTTACAAACGTGGTAGGATGAAAGATAGGAAATAAAGGGAAACTATTCAATCACCCCATGAGTAACGATATATTCACATCATACCTATACATGAGCAGCAGCGCACTGTTGACCTCCAAGTCTAACACATTCTGTTACAACTATCTTTGTATAGCTTTACCTAGGATAACACACTGGGACCGCATTCCTTGGGTAATGGTAGGATGGATGGTGATTAGCTTGAGTGATGAATGCCCATCCTTTTCATAGCATGTTCAGCCTGATCTTCCTGCAGTCCATATATCTCAAAATACCTTTATAAACCATCATATGTTAGCGCATTGAGATATATGAAGCCTTAATTATCACCATCATAAGTATTAATAAAATAAAATAATGACCAATCATACCTTGGTGGTTTGAAGAGTATATTGGGGGTAAAACTTTTATTTGGCATGCTCAATGGGGTAGGATAGAACAAAAAGAGGTAATTAAGGGTGGTCAAAAGGGGCCATTTCTGGGCCCAACATCTCCCCCCAACTGTCTTGTTGTATGTCCTCATGCAACAACCTCCATTATTCCGAATCCAAATCTTGCACTATGCTCTATTCATGGAGAGAAGAGAAGTTGTAGGGGAACTCAGATGTCCCTTCTTTTTCTATGAACTCTCTGTGGGAAATCCAATATCTCCAGCATTGCTACTCCTCTGCCTTGGTTAGTGAGAAATCCATCTTGTATGGTTTTTCTGGCCACTAGATGAGGGGAAATTTAAATTTTAGGCCCAACCAATTAGCCCCACATTCCCTGATACATCCAACATAACCCTCAACCCTGGAAAGTTCCTGTTCAAAATTTCTAAAATAATAGGGGTCTCTACTCCTAAGTGTAGGAGAGGCAACCTGCCATCTGTGATTAATTCTTTACAATGCTTCTTGTTGGTGTATAGAAATATGGTTGGTATAGGTAGAAATAACTTCCTCTTGTAGTTCCATTATGTGCTAAGTCTGGATGGGGCATGAGAGCAAACTCCTATGTCGAGCAAGAAAAATACCCGGATTTTGAGGCTCACTTTGAACCCACAGATTAGACTGAGCTTCATTGTGAGAAAAGGTTTGAAAAGACCTTTCCCACTGAGCATTATTGCTCACAAAAGAAGCAAAGGCCCTCAACTGAACATATCCTGAAAAAGGGATAGGATTTGAATGGTGGTCCAAAGGGAAAGCCATCTCATGCAAATATAATTCACGCAGCAAATTTTGATCTTCAAAATTGCTTCTTAAAAACATTTCCAAGAATTTTGCTGAGGTTATTATCTCAAATCACCTCGCTTCTTTCACAGCTCTCAACTTAAACCAAACAAATTGTTGAAATAGAAAGATAGGGTAAGAAGAAGAAGGTACCCTAGTGCCCAGGATTTCTTGAGAAAGAGCATACATCTGCTCTTTTTCCTTCTGCATAAACTAGAACTTTTTCAACTCCCTTAAATTGCTATGTAGCTCTTCTTCTTGAAGTTTCTGGGTCATCTAGTCTTTTGATAATCTTTTTATGCTTAGTAAAGGAAACTATCCCTTCTTGGTATCCCTCCACCTGGCTCTTCCATTTTATTACCTCCATTCTCAGAATTGAGATTTCTGCTGTGGGGTTCAGGGTTTCTTCTTCATGATGCTCCTCCTTGTCAGAATCCAGGTCAATGAAGTTTTGAAGGGGATCAATCCACACCTTGTCACCTGATGTGCCACGCTATTTTTGGGGGTGCTGGTTCTTATGTGATAGAAACCTTTTCTGGACTCTCTTCAGCAACACCATCCACCACTCTTGGAGATGCTGGTTCTTGTGTAACAGTGTCTTCTTTCTAGAGTTATCTTGTGGCATATTTGGCAGCTAACTATGAGGATGTTGGTTCTTGTGGGGCAACTTCCTCCTGAATTTTAATTTCATTTTCTATATGATTATTAGCTGCTATCTCAGCTAGAGGCTATGAGGCTACTGGTTCTTGTGTGATAGATCCCTGTTCTTATTTTTCCTCATGCTGCTGAGATTGGATGTCTTCTTCAGTATGCAGCTGCTCCTCAAGGATTTCAGTATCACCTGAGGGTTGTGTTTGAACTTGTTCATCTTCACTCCAATCCATATCAGGAATGACATCCACTTCAGGGTTATGTTCTTGTTGCATTTCAAGAGTCCCTACTGCAACCTTCAAGGATGTTGGTTCTTGTGTGACAACATCCTAACTCAATTCTTCATCTCCCTGCTGTTGTGGCTCCTCTTCTATGATTTTTGTGTCATGGGACGATTCTGGAGTTGTAGCACAAAATTCTTTATTAAACTCCAGAGTTCCCTCAATTCTTGGTTCTCCTCCCATTTGGACATCCACTTGGACAAGAACATTCAAGGATGTTGGTTCTTGTGTGATAGCACCCTGTTCAACCCCATCATTTCCTTGTTGTTGTGGTTCCACTTCTATGTCACGGGAGGATTCCAGGATCATAGTGCAATCTTCACCCATAAAATAAAGAATAACTTCATCCCTTGGTTCCTCTGGCCCGGAGTTAGTGGCAAATTCAGAAAGAATATTTAAAGATGCTGGTTCTTGTGTGACTGCATCTTCTTTCTCTGAAAATTCCTCCTCCTAAATTTTTCCTTTGGGAGTCCCATATTCTCTCAACTCAAGTTGTCCCTGTGCTTCCTCCATTGTAGGTGCAGAATGTTGTGTTGTAAAGGAATGAATTACAATCTTGTGGCCTGATTCTTTAAATATTTATCCATAGGTGGGACAGACCACTCTTTCTTCCTCATTTCGAGGCTCGGTAGGATTTGATCCTTCTAATTGATCTGCACCCTCCACTAATGTGTGTAGCTTCCTTTCACCCTGTTTTTTGCATGCCTCTTTCCAATTTTCCAATTCCTTTCTAAGTGTTTGGAATTCCTCTTTTAATAGCCTATTTTTGAACAGAAGTCCTTCAATTTGGGGTTCTTCTTCAACCGGCCCCTGTGGGGCATCAATTAGTCTGGTTTCAAGAATGGGGAACTCAATTTGTGCTTCTAAGGTTTCCCATCTTTCCCTTGTTGTTTCTGCTGCTGTGACTGACCTGGTTCTTTTCCTTCTTATTGGTGGAGATACCTTAATTTCATCCTTTGATCTCTTCCTTTTTCTTTGTGGTGCTGGAGTTTCTGGATTCATAGCTGAGGTAGAAGGAATCTTCCTAGTTCTAGCATTTTCTTGTTCCTCGGGATGTTCTTCCTCAATCAAAGTTCCTCCCCATTCAGGTGAGGATTCAATGGTCACCAGCTCAGTATTTTCTTCTATTGCCATGGCTCTATCATCTTCGGGTTCAATTGTCGCAGAATCTAATGCTGCTCCAGTTTCACCCTCTGCTATTAGAGCTACCCTATTATTTAGTTCTTTCACAGGGTTTTTATGTACATCTTCTCTCAATTGTTCTTCTTGTACCCCTGGTTGATCCTCTGATCCAGTCTCATCTCCCCCCCCAACTATATTGGAGGGGCTCTAAGCCTCCTGTTGTGCTTCATTTCCCCCCAACTGTGGATGGACCTGCTCTTCTTCTATTGGAATACTGGGAAAAGGAGCGGGTTCCTGAACTTGAGCTGTAAATTGCTCCCAGGTTATATTGTGTTGAGCAAGGGTCCTTAAGATTATTAATTTAATGAATCCATGGTGGGTTAGTGAGGAGAGTGGATGTTTGGAAACTCAAACAAACCCCACCATATGATGTAAATCATTGAGCAAATAATATGGAATATTTAACAGAACCCTGTGACGGAGATGAGATAGTAAAGGGAATTCAGAATTATAGACTGTTTGGTAACTACCTTCATAGGTGATATATTTCTTGAGGAAAATAACGATGTGATTCCATGGTTGTGGCAATGACTATAATACTATCCCCCTTTTTGTCGTTTGAACCTGCTCCCCCTCTATTAGAAATTCCTGTACTGCTGCAGTAGTGGGGACTCGACGTCCAAACCAAGCCCTTCCAACCTGAGGAATACCAGTGACCTCAGCCGTTATGGCTTCATAAAATTCAATGCGCAATCCCCAAACCTCTGAGTGAGTTTCTATGAGGTTCAGAGCAAACTGTAAGGCTGCTTCACGGTGACATCCATTCAGACGTTTGAAAATTTCCGTCCAATCGGCAGCTTGAAAGATAGCGAAGACTGCAGCGTTTATTCTGAGTTCTTGTGTATTTGAAGGTTCCTAATGAGTCAAAATCCCCATGTTTCTAAATTTGGAATTATTTTGCAGTTCAACAGATTACAGACTCCAACAATGGAGGTTACAGCATAGAGTATGCATGGACAACTGAGAGGAGATTTAGGTATATTTGGAAAGTTTAAGCGCATTGGATTATTTGAAATTTTATCACAAATTGGGAAAGGTGGTGGTTATTAGGTAGCATAATTAGTCTTTACGTCACATAAGCAAAGAGTTAATTGATGCAATAATGGGCATAAAAAGGGAGGTACGACTGATATTGTCAAATCATATTCATACTTAATCAAGTGGTTAATCAAAGCCATACCTTTGGAAATGCACACTGGATTTTATTTGGAGAATAATAGAACGTGATGTTGCAGACGTTATGGAAGCTGAACTTGTACGATGTGTAGTCATTAAATGTAATCATTATTACAGAGGTGCTATAATAACCTTTTCCAGTGGTGAAGCAAAAATTGTCATGTCAAAATGGTCGGAAATATGATGAATATTACATTATGGGTCAAATTGTCGGCATCAGGAATCAGAGCCATATCTAGAGGAGTTGCTATCATGCAAAAAGATCTGCTAATAACCTAGGAGTCACAGCCACAGGTCATAAAGAAATCAAAGCAGAGGAGCGGCCTTCAATGATAGAAAAATCAGCGAAATATAGCAGAGTTGCAGCTGCCGGAAAAGATGTCACAGCTGCTGAGAAAGATGTCACAGCTACCAGAAAAGATGTTGTAGCTGCTGAAAAAGATGTTGCAGCTACCAGAAAAGAGGGAATAAAATGTTAAGCAGACGAAAAGTGACTATGCTGCAGCTATGTGAAATAGGTTTTTATGGTAAAATATAAAACGGGGTCACAGTGTGTGGAAATGGAAGAAGGTGGAGTTTCATGGTGCGGCAGCTACCAGAAACGATGTTGCAGCTACCAGAAATAGTGTCATAGCCACTGGAAAAAGGTGTTACAGCTGCCAAAAAAAGGTATCATAGCTACGGGAAAAGGTGTTGCAGGTGCCAGAAAAAGGTGTTACAGCTACCAAAAAAAGGTGTTGCAACTACCAGAAAAAGGTGTTGCAGCTTCCGGAAAAAGGTGTCGTAGCTGCCGAAAAATGGGTGTCACAGCTACAACAAATTTATTTAAGGGAAAAAAAATTGGTGCAGGAAGTCACAGAAAAATGACTCTTGGTCGACAGTTATGATCTGACCACCATCCTTGAGCACTTCCCTGCACATTTTGGAAAAGCAAAAAAATAGATCAAGTGCAAAAGAAAAGATAACATAACAACAAAAGAAACAATTATTTATGTACAATGATTCATACGCGATTTACAGTGATCAATTAAGAATTGACAGAGGAAGAGAAAAATTCCTGCCCTTGTGCTAGCTGGTAATCTGGATCAGCAACAATTTGCGAGATAAATGCATCCTTTGAAATTGGTTTACGGTACAGTCGCAGCCTATGACCATTGGAAAATAATGGTGCATGGTTTTCATCGATAGTTACCAGGCGAACTGTGCTGTTATCAAATACCCTATCTACTAGGTATGGGCCCAGCCATCTTGTGCATAATTTTCCCTTGAAATCTCTTTTGAATCTAGAATCATATAATAGTGCCCAGTCTCCCTCAAAGAATACCTTCTTTTTGATGAATCGATCATGCCAATTGGATTTTTGTTGTTGAATTAACACTGTCTGGTCCACTACAGCTAACATATTCTCATCCAGTTCATTCAGTTGGTTCAATCTTCTTTTTTGGGCTTCAGTTACATCCAGGTTTACTTCTGTGGTTGTATTCAAGGTCTTGATTTGAAATTCAATTGGGAATATGGCACTTTTTCCATACACTAAGTCGTAAGGAGAGAAACCTATGGTGTTACACCAAGTGGTGCGATATGCCCATAGTGCTTCCAGAATCCTATCAACCCAATATCTACGATGGCTCTTGACTATCTTGGTGAGGATGGCTTCAATAACTTTATTAGTGCTTTCCACCTAGCCATTGGCTTGGGGATGGTAAGGTGAAGTTACCCTATGCTGAACATGATACTTCTGTAGCAGAGCTTCAAATTGATGCGACATAAACTGCAGTCCTCCATCAGTAACTACTTCCTTAGGTACCCCAAAATGGGTAAATATTTCACTGTATAGGAATTTGATCACAGCCTGGTCATTAGCTTTTTCCAGAGCTACATCTTCTACCCATTTTGTCACGAAATCTAGGATTGATGCTTGGAATGAGGATTGATAGGGACGAAATCTAGAGCCCATCTATCAAAGGGTTCAATTACTGATTGTGGTTGTAGAGGAATTTGATCTAATCTGTTGGGCTGACCCATCCTTTGGAAACTATCACAATATTGGACATATCTTTTTTCATCCCTGAAAAGAGTTTGCCAATAGTAGCCCATTCTCAGTGCTTTATTTCCTATCCTTCTATCTGCAAAATGTCCCCAACAAGATTCATCATGGCAGGCCTTCAGTATATGAAAGATTTCATCTTCCCTTACACATCTTATAATTTCAAGATTAGGACCTGTGTAAAAGAGGTGACCGTTTACCCAACAATACCTAGCACTTTACTAGATGATTTTTCTCTTTTCTCTTTTGGGCATATGTGCCAGAAGCTTTCCTACAACCAAGCGATTAGCAACATCTGCATACCAAGGAGAATGAGCTAAAACTGCAAATAAATGTTCATCTGGAAAAGATTCCTCAACAGGCAATTTATCATCACTATTAGTGAAACAAGATAAAAAGTCAGCGACAATGTTTTCTTTTCTAAGTTTATCTATGATGGTAATATCAAATTCCTGTAATAATAAGAGCCATCTAGTCACTTTGGCATTAGTGATGGGTTTGTTCATTAGATATTTAATGGTAGAGTGGTCAGTGTGCACAAATGTAGGATATCCAGTAATGTAGTGTCGAAATTTGTTAATGGAGTAGACAATAGCTAAAAACTCCTTCTCGATGACAGTATAATTAAGTTCAGCAGGGGATAAGTTTTTACTAATATAATAAATTGCATAAGGTAATTAACCATCCTGCTGTCCTAAAACTGCTCCAATAGCGATATCAAAAGCATCTGAAGAAATGTGGAAGGGTAGGGTCCAAATGGGCCCTCTTAAGATAGGAGCTGTGGATAGCTTCTCCTTAAGCTTAACAAATGCTGTCTGGCATGCTTCATTCCAAACAAACTACACATCCTTCATTAATAGTGAAAACAAAGGAGAAGCAAGTTTGGAAAATTTTTCTATAAATCTTCGGTAGTATCCAGCATGCCCTAGGAAACTTCGCACCTCTTTTTGAGTTGCAGGAGTAGGTATATTTTTTATTACCTTGATTTTTGAGGGATCCACCTTAATTCCATCAACAAAGATGAAGTGACCCAATACTACTCCTTCACTCATCATCATATGGCACTTTTCAGTGCTTAAAGAGAGCTTGGTCTGTTCACAGCGAGTTAAAAAAAATTTCAAATTTTTCAGTGCTTCTTCAAAATCCTTGCCATAAGGAGTGAAATCATCCATAAAAATTTCCATACTGTCATTAACTAATTTTGAAAATATGCCAATTACAGCTCTTTGAAATGTTGCTAGTGCATTACATAAACCAAAGGGAATCACTCTATAAGAAAACATTCCCCAGGAACAAGTGAAGGTAGTTTTATCTTGGTCTTCAGAAGCAATCTGAATCTGATTGTACCCACTAAACCCATATAGGAAGGAGAAGAACTTCTTCCTTGATAGGGTGTCGAGTACTTGATCAATAAAGGGCAAGGGAAAGTGGTCTTTTTGTGTGGCTTTGTTCAGCTCCCTATAGTCGACACAAACTCTTCATTTACCATTTTTCTTGGGTACAATTACGAGCGGGGAGACCCACTCGCTGTCTGAAATAGGATATATGAATCCTGCTTCCAAGAGTTTATGAATTTCTTCCTTCACTATGTCCCTAATATTGGGGTTCATTCATCATTGAGGCTGGCACATAGGCCGAGAGTCACTTTTAATATAAATATGATGGGTGCACAGGTTAGAGGGGATACCCCTCATGTCTGTATACTCCTAGGAAAATGCCCCCTTGTGTTCTTTCAAGAGACTGATCAGGCGCTTTTGTTCATCTAAGGAGAGGTTGGGATTAATATTAAGGGTTTTTCTAGACTCTACCTCAATGGGAATACTTTTCAAATTTTTCAATACTGGGATTATGTGTGTGTCACCGACTAGTGCTTCTTCTGTGAGATTTTCTTGTTCTTCCTTACCTAGAGTAATGTTCAGGATTCGATAAACTTCTTTATTGACTGAGGTGGGTTCACTGATGAAGTTATTAATGGCATCGTCTTTAGTTTCATCTTTAAAAGTTGAGGCTTTCCCTATAGTTAATAATGGTTGAACGCCCTCTTCTTCCTGTGGCTCCATCCATAAAGAAGTTTCAACTTCTATACTTGGCCAATTTGGAGGATAGAGAGTCAGGTTCTTAGTCTCGGTGCCATCTAATATGGTCATAGATCCAGATCGATAGCTGATGCAAGCATCAGCTGTGGCTAACCAAGGCCTTCCCAGGATTAATGGGTTTCCTCCCAGCTGCCACTTAGGTTGTAAAACCAAGAAGTCAGTAGGATACTCCCAAGAGTCAACTGAGATGACGAGATCATCCAAAATTCCTTTAGGTTTAATGGTGGATCTATCTTCCAGTTCTAAAATAGTGGGGGTTGGCCTAAGATTAGTGAGCCCAATTGTTCTTACAATTTCGATTGTCATGACATTAATCGCTGCTCCTAAATCTACCAGTATGTTGGGTATCTGTGTGTGCCCAATCTGCATAGTGACAGTGGGGTTCCCAGGATCATCATATTTGGCCAATAGGGTTTTTCCTGTTATTAATGCAGATAATTTCTTTATGACATCGATAGTGGGAGGGTGTCTGGGTTTCCTCCCTGGTTTCTTTGTGCATAGGTCCTGAATAGTTCTAGCATAGATAGGTACGTCTTGAAGATCTTGAAGGAGGGGGATTTTAACATAAAGATTCTTTAACTCTCCTAAGAGGTTAAACTGGGGTTGTTCCCCTACCCTTGGTAGCATTAATCTCTCAGGATATGGTGGTTACCTAATCAGCTGGGTAGGCTATGTATTGCTAGATTTATTACTCTGTGTTTCAGCTGTCCCATTAGTGGGATGTCCAGCATCTTCAATGATGGGGGTCATATTGGATAGATGTTGTGGATTTATCCCTTCTTCATGTACAGAGGGTGGAACATCTTCTATGATTATAGGCTCTACTATTTTCCCTGACCGTAAGTGAATATCGTTGCAAGGAACAGGAGAAAGGGAGTAGGCAGGCATGTTGACAGCCTCAAATTAATGGACTATTTATTGTTTGGGTTAGGATTAGGTTGAGCAGGAAGCTGAGGTAGTATCGGTATATTTGGGGCAGAATTGTTCTGCAACTGCAGCTGCGACTATTGATGAGGATATTGAGGATATTGAGGAGGGTATGGTTGCTGTTGATGTGGAGGTTGTTGAGAAAAATGGTATCTTGGATGGAAATTCCTCCATCCAGGAGACCAAGAAGTTGGTTGGTGTGGTGGTTGTGCCCAGGGATTCCATGAGTTATAATTTTGCATTGAAGATTGAGAAGGGTTCCACTGAGAATAAGATGAAGGGAATTGTGTATTCACATTTTGCATATTATTCCAATTACTCATATTATTTAAGAATGGAAACGAGTCTGGGGTCATACCTTGGTTTTGAGGCTGCCAAGGTTTCTTTTGTGCAATGAAGTAGGTCGGTTCCACCTCTGGAGTTGATGCCTGCAGAACAACCTTCACTTGGGGCAATGAGGGGCATTATTTTATGTCATGGTTTAGCTTGAAAATTGAACACACTTCTACCTTATTAAGCAGGCACTCCTTCAGAGGGTGGTTCTTTCTACATCAAGGGCAGAACACACCTCGTGTGAGATCCTCTACTGCCTGTTTTTTCTTTGCCCTCAGGACGTCGATTTTTGAGGAGATAGAGCTCATCATTTCTATTTTGAAATTTTCAAGGAGGTTTCTTATCTCTGCATGGGTGGCTCCTCCATTACATGACTTCTAATTTCTGTCGAAGACACCACATTCTAGCTTATCCCGTTTGTCCCACCTGTTATTCCTGGAAGATCTCCCAGAGTACCTTTTGCATTGATCCAGGAGGATCCAAGAAGGCAAAATTTTTGAAGTCCCCCAATCTCATCAAAACCAGCACCAAATCAAAGGGCTCATCAAGACGATTCCAACGGTGTTCGTTTCACCTCAAATGGACTCCGTATGAGAAAGTTATCACGTTCTGTTCTATAAGGTCAACAGGCAAAATTGGCAAAAAGAGGTGCCACGTGGCACCACTGACAGGGTGACACATGGCATCCATACGGTACAGAAAAGGTGACTTGGTAAGTGTACATACCAATCACAAGGTGACATGTGGCATTACGATCCGAGCTGGCATACTACTGACTGGGCGTACGGACAGTGACGTGGCAGTTGACTAGACGATGATCGGGCATGAGATGGACCAATCCCAAGCCACCATGTGGCAGCATGAGATTGGCGAATATGTATAATACAAAAATAATATGGAATCCATGGGGTTCGACCCTGTGACCTCTCATGCACAAGCGCTCCGCCTTACCATTGGGCCACAAGGTGGTTCTTTGTATGTGTGGTAACAAGCTTTTATTTAAACGTGAAAATAATTTTATAAGGGCGCAAAAAGGGGCCAGGGAAAGCCCCGACCCATGGGTTTTAATGTCACATGGTATGCACCAACGCCGCCACCATGAGCCACAAGATTCGGATGGAGGGTGGTTAAAACCACCGCTCCCCTCCTCCCATGGGCATAGCCACCACGTGGGACGTGCCATTCTTTTAACATGTGTTTTTTTAAGACTTTGGTTAAGGGCTTAAAGTGGGTTCAAAAATATTATGGCATGTGTATTTATAAACCATAGGGGGGAGCTCCACCACATAACAAACTTTGGGTTAAAGTTCTAAAGTGGGTTTGTATGGTTATAATATGGTTTTAACCATATTAAAATCCAACCAAAAGGGCATGCCATTTTAAAGGGGTATTTTAAATATGTTTGTTTATTATTTATTAAAAAAGGCCCAACCACATGAAAACCAACTTGGAGAAGTTGTAACCAAGGCCAAGATAGGAAAATTAGTTGCAGCCAAAGGAATCCATGAGAGTCATGTGAATAAGGGCAAGCCAACCTATATAAACCCATTCATTTGCCATTTTCCACTCATGCTTTGGAGTGGAGACTTTGTAGCTAAAGGAGAGAAGGAACATTGCGTAGCTCTGCAGGAGGAAGGTACGAGTGTTTATACTCGTTTTACACTGTCTTCAGGCTTTGAAGTTGCTAGAAGCAGTCTTGTTTTGTTTTGGAAGTGGTTCTCTTCCTGACCATTGTTTCCAAGGTATCATTGTATCATTGCCATGTATTTTGTCTTATGCTGAGATTATAGATCAGCCCTCCTATTGAGAAGCAGGCCCGGAGACGTGGTCCATCCTAGACGAACTCCGTTATCAACTTGTTGTCTTTATGTGGGTATTGTCTATGCTATTTGGTTCTCTTCTTGTGGATTTGTGAGCTTCATTCATGCTCTTTGTGCAATTCATGTTAACTTTATAGAGTAGCAAAGATCTTGTTTTCGGATCATGTGGTATCAGAGCAGGACTATTTGACATTGGATTGTGAGTGTGGATTCTCACGAGGGCTAAACTGCAAGCTGGTGAGGGTACATTAGAGCCTTACAATTTTGAGATCGAACGTGCACACCGAAGGAGGAAGATGGATGCTAATGATGCCCACACCGAGATGGAGGAAAACTTTCACAAGGTCTTCTACATGATGGCCGACAAGGTAGACAAGTTGTTTGCAGACTATGAAGAACGCATGGCAAAAGAAAGAAAAGGCAGTGAAGTGAAGAAGGAAGACAAAGAAGTGAAGGACGAAGGGAACTATTCAGTTAACCAAGGAGGAGGTGGCGAAGAGCCTCTTGAGCCTCCCTCTTCACCTTCAGCTTCAAGCACAAGTTCAAGTGCTTCTTCCTCATCTCATTCTCATCATTCCAAGGTTCCTCACAAAGAGCCTCAAAAGAAGCCCTTATTGAAGCTCTATGTGAAGTTTGATTTTCCCATGTTCAATGGGGAATCGAATGTAGAGAAGTTGAACAATTGGATAAGGAAAATTGAGGTCTATTGCCTAGTCCAGTAGATCAAAGAAGAAGATGTGAAGATTCAGTTGGCTTCAGTTCGACTGACAAGCACTGCACTTGTATGGTGGGAAAGCAAGCTTCAGCAAGGTAGTAAACAAATGGGTAATCTTCTCTCATCATGGTCTGCTTTCATTTCTACTTTACGTAAGCAATTTTATCCATTGGGTTATGTTCAAAAGGATATGATGGATTGGAAAAGTTTTAGACAAGGCAAGGGTCAGAGTATTCATAATTTTACTGAAGAATTTAGAAAGAAAGCTCTAGAGTTGAATATTTCGTTAGATTCTCCTGACAGTATTTTGAAGTACATTGGTGCTCTTCATCATTATCTACGCCATAATTTACTGTTGTTGAATCCTACTGGTGTGGATGAAGCAAGTGTTCAGGCTACTCATCTTGAGAGCAGGGGGAATCATTTGCAAGAAGACCATCAGAAGAAGCCTTTCAAGCACAACAACAACCACAAGTTCAAGAAAAAAGACAAGAGCAAGAAGACAGCTACTGCCAAGAAGGAAGGAGGAAAGCTCCATTGCAACCATTGCGACATTGATGGGAATGATGAAGAAAGTTGTTGGAAGTTGCATCTTGAATAGAGGCCAAAGAATTATGGAAGAAAAAAGAAGAAAAAGACCGTTGCAACAGCGCAACGAGATTTGGGTTCTGACTCAGGTGACGAAACCATGATTACAGCCGTGGGAATGCAAGGTAACAAAACTCCTCATACTGGTTCAAGTTCTACTCATGCTTCTAAAGAAAATGATAAAATAAGAAGTGAGTTGTTTCACATCAGAGTTGTGTCTAAGCATACAAAGATTGAAACCTTATTTGATCCGGGTTCTCAAGTAAATTTGATCTCAGAATTAGTTGTTAAGAAGTTGGGCATACAGACTAAACCTCACCCCAAGCCTTATCCTCTCAGATGGGTATGTGATAATGCTAAGCTACAGGTGACTAAGCAATGTAGGTTAAGGTTTACAATTGCTTCAAAGTTGATCAATGAGGTGGAATTAGATGTTGTTCCTCTTGAAATATGCGGTATCATATTGGGAAGCCCATACTTGTATGATCGAAAAGCAGTATTCTTTCGTCATGAGAACAAGTACCATCTCACCAAAAATGGGGTGGAGTACATTGTGAGAGCTCACAGTATGAAGGCTAACACCACTCTTGGTAGTGCAGGACAAATGAAATAGCTCATCAACACTAATAAGAGATACATGCTCATAGTTGTGAGAGCAAAAGATGCTGAGGCATCCGATGCTTTCAAAGGTTGTGATCCTTCTCATAAAAAGGCTATCATTGATATTGTGGCTAACTATGATGAAATATTTTAGGAACCTACAGGTTTTCCTCCGAAAAGGGAGATTCAACATGATATTCATCTCCAATAGGATGCCCCTCTTCCTAATGTGGGCATGTACAGGTTGTCTGCAGTTATCGATTACAAGAAGGGTACTGGTAACAAAGTGGTAGATATGCTTTCTAGACCTCCTATTGTTGCATCTATTGTCTTGAAAAATGCTTCTTTATCCCATGAAAGTTATATTGAGCAGTATGCTGCTGATGATGATTTCAAGGAGATTTATGAGAAGCTAACCAATGGCACATAGGTGGAAGACTACTATTTGCAGGGAAAGTTGCTCTATCATTTGGGCAAGCTATGTGTTCCTATTAGTGAAAGGGTCCATGTAATACGAGAAGCTCATACTTCTCTTGTATCAGGGAATTTTGGGGTAGGTAAGACTTTGGCTCATTTGAAAAGACTTGTGTATTGGCCTCGCAGGAAAGACATTGTAACAAAATATGTAAAGGGGTGTGTGATGTGCTCTACTTGTAAGCCCACTAATAGAAAATTGGGGCTGTACTAACCACTCCCCGTTCCTTCCCATCCTTCGGAAAGCATTTCCATGGATTTTGTGGGGGGTTTGCCTATGTCTAGAAGGGATCATGACTACTTGTATGTGGTCATGGATAGGTTTAGCAAGATGTGTATTCTTATGCCGTGTAAAAAGCAGGTCACTACAGAGTAGGCTGCTTCTCTCTTCTTTCAGCATGTATGGGTTCACTTTGGACTCCCTATGTCCATTATCTCGGATCAGGACTCCCGATTCCTTGGAGAGTTTTGGACAAAGTTATGGTGTATGATGGACACCAAGCTGAAGAGGAGCACTGCTTTCCATCCACAGACCGATGGACAGACAGAGGTAGTCAACAGGATAGTTGTCCATTTGCTTCGAGGCTATCGCAACAAGCATCCTAAGTTATGGGATGAACAGATCCAGCATGTGCAGCATGCCTACAACAGGGCTATGCATTCTTCCACTCAAAGTTCACCATTTGAGACATGCTTTGGGTACTTGCCAAAGACCCCATTGGACTTGACTTATGG
Source organism: Pseudotsuga menziesii (assembly GCA_001517045.1). Lineage (NCBI taxonomy): Eukaryota > Viridiplantae > Streptophyta > Pinopsida > Pinales > Pinaceae > Pseudotsuga > Pseudotsuga menziesii. The sequence continues at coordinate 186,731 of LPNX010617309.1, read as the reverse complement.
GAGAGAGGTTGGTTCAAGCACTTCTAAGGATGAAGACAAAGCCCGCAGTTTCATTTAGAGAGTTCAATAGGTACATCAAGCAGTGCAAGAGCAGTTGGAGAAGAGTCAAGCCCAGTACAAGGCTCACCATGACAAGCATAGAGTTGATCATTAGTTTCAGGTGGGAGATCAAGTGTGGCTTCACATCATCAAGGAGAGGATGAAAGGAGAAGGCAAGAAGCTCAAGCCTATTAGATATGGTCCCTTCACCATCTTGGAGAATATTGGGATGAATGATTTTCACTTAGAGCTACCGCCATACATGCAGATATACTCCGTGGTGAATGTGGAGAACTTGAAACTCTATGAGACTCCCATGATCATGGATGAAAGGGAGAATGTCTCATTGCCATCAATTGATGAATTTGCTCTTGAGTACATGGATGAGCTAAAGGAAGATGTCATCTTGGATAGAAGAATAAGGACTTCTCGCAGAGGTGATATTGATTATCTTTGAGTGGGAATTAGAGGCGCTCATCCAAGCAAAGCCAAGTGGATCAAGAAGGAGAAAGTGAGGGAGCAATTCCCTCACCTATCTGTTGATTAGTAAAGGCTTTTGGAGGCCAAAAGCTTCTCAGTGGGGAGGAATGATCCAGGAGGATCCAAGAAGGATTATTTTTTTTTAAGTCCTCCAATCTCAGCAAAACCAATACCAGATCAAAGAGCTCATTGAGATGATTCCAATAGCGTTCATTTCACCTCAAACGGACTCCATATGAGAAAGTTATCGCGTTTTGTTCTATAAGGTCAACAAGCAAAATTGGCAAAAAGAGGTGCCACATGGCACCACTGACAGGGTGACACATGGCATCCATATGGTACAAACAAGGTGACATGGCAGGTGTATAGACCAATCACAAGGTGACATGTGGCAGTAGGATCCAAGCTGGCATACTGCTGGCTGGGCGTACGGACGGTGACATGGCGGTTGACTGGACACTAACCGGGCATGAGATGGACCAATCCCAGGCTGCCACGTGGCAGCACGGGATTAGCCAATATGTATAATACAAAAATAATATGGCCTCCACAGGGTTCGACCCTATGACCTCTGATGCATAAGCGCTCCGCCTTACCGTTGGGCCACAAGGTGGTTCTTTGTATGTGTGGTAATGAGCTTTTATTTAAACATGAAAAGAATTTTATAAGGGCACAAAAAGGGGCTGAGGAAAGCCCCGAGCCATGGGTTTTAATGTCACATGGTATGCACCAACACCACCACCATGAGCCACGAGATTCAGATGGAGGGTGGTTACAACCACCGCTCCCCTCCTCCCATGGGCATAGCCACCGCGTGGGATGTGCCATTCTTTTAACATGTGTTTTTTTAAGACTTTGGTTAAGGGATTAAAGTGGGTTCAAAAATATTATGGCATGTGTATTTATAAACCATAGGGGGGACCGCCACCACATAACAAACTTTGGGTTAAAGTTCTAAAGTGGTTTTGTATAGTTATAATATGGTTTTAACCATATTAAAAGCCAACCAAAAGGGCATGCCATTTTAAAAGGGGTATTTTAAATATGTTTGTTTATTATTTATTAAAAAAATCCCAACCACATGAAAATCAACTTGGAGAAGTTGTAACCAAGGCCAAGATAGGAAAATTAGTTGCAACCAAAGGAATCCATGAGAGTCATGTGAAGAAGGGAAAGTCAACCTATATAAACCCATTCATTTTCCATTTCCCACTCATGCTTTGGAGTGGATACTTTGTAGCTACAGGAGAGAAGGGAGATTGCGTAGCTCTGCAGGAGGAAGGTACAAGTGTTTATACTCGTTTTACACCGTCTTCAGGCTTCGGAGTTGCTGGAAGCAGTCTTGTTGTGTTTTGGCAGCGGTTATCTTCCTGACCATTGTCGCCAAGGTATCATTGTATCATTGCCATGTATTTTTCCTTATGCTGAGATTATAGATCGGCCCTCCTATTGAGAAGCAGGCCCGGAGACGTAGTCAATCCTAGACGAACTCCGTTATCAACTTGTTGTCTTTATGTGCGTATTGTCTATGTTGTTTGGTTCTCTTCTTATGGATTTGTGAGCTTCATTCATGCTCTTTATGCAATTCATGTTAACGTCATAGAGTAGCAAAGATCTTGTTTTCGGATCATGCATAATTCCACAACTTTTTCGAAAGACTCCTTGCAGATATCCCCCTTTCCTAACAGGTTTAAAATATCTAGGAAATCATCCCTAATCCCACGAAGCAATATTATATTAAGCACATCTAATCCCATGTTCGTCTGTCCAACTCTTTTCACATTGTATAAAAGCCTCTCTACAAAATATTCCAGACTTTCATCCTCCTTCTGCACCATTTTGAATAATTATTCTCTTTTGTCCTTGGTGTTCCAATATTCTTGATATTTCTCCAGGAACACCGATTTCATCCTGTCCCAATTAGTGATAGTTCCACCTCTTAGGCTCATGAACCAGCATAATGCATTGTCCTTCAGAGTGGTAGGGAAGAGCTTCAGCTTTTGTGCATCGGTGACGTAGTCATAGCTACGACAAAGGATATCAAACTCCAAAATAAATTCATCTGGATGCTTTGCCACTTTTCCATGGAAGTGAGGCAACACCGATGGTGATATATTTTTCATAGGGGCTGTTTCTTCTAGCTGCTGAATTGGGAATTTAAGTGTAGCCACCGTTCCTTCAGGCAGGGAATGATCTTCATGACGATGGTTTTCCCCCATTGCCTCTTCCTCGTTAGATTCGTGTCTATTACTCATTCCTTATTATGTTTTCTCCTCTTCATTTGTCTCCTCATTCTTCTCTTTGTTCCTCTCTTCATTCCTCTCTTCATTCTTTTCTTCATTCTTCCACTAATCAAAAATATTCTGGTGGAACCGTGTCTACTCTTCTTCAGTTACAACCTTCCCATAAATGTGGTAGATTGGGCTTCTACCAGTAGATATGGTTTACCAACTTTGTCCTCTTATGCAGGGATATTTGAGGTTGTTGCGACTGCTCGTGTGTTCTCCACTATGGACCCTGACGCTGGTGCACCAGGATCGGCAGGGATTCTTCTAATAGGTGTTTCCTGATGACAATCCCTGGTGGATGAATTAGTTTTGTCAACAAGATCATCAATGAATGTTCCTCTGCCCAATTGTCGACTCGACCACGACCTCGACCACCTGCACTATTAGTATTTTGTGGGGTTTTGAGAGTTCGAAGATGATCATGCTTTACCCTTCTTGTATTCATACAACCCAAATCATTACAATGAAAAAATAAAAGAGACTAAATTGAAACAATTACAGGATACAACTAATGATGGTGTTTAATTTTTATCCTCCCCGGCAACGACACCAAAATGTTGGGAACCCAATATGCAAGTGAATTACAACTAACATACAGAGTGTACAATATTTATTGTCAACCCAGGGAAGTCTTGTATTTCAAGGATAACATGCACAATATATGCTTAAACACTATATTACTATAATTGAACAATCCTATCCTCTATTTGTCTATGCTCATCCCAAGATGATACTTAATCTAGTTACCTTATAAGGAATACAGTCACAATTACCTTCTGTTGTTCTTGATCTAAGAATGAGAAGATGAAAGTCACATCTAGATTACAATTGTAGAAAAAGGGAAATTCTGTTTCAAACCACTTAATGATTAACCCAACTATCTTAATCTGATTATTCTAGAAATCCAAAGACATAAATTGAATATTAGTCTAGATATTCAAAATGCAGAAATTGAGTTTAGCTGTTTTATGAATTCGAAGTACAGGAATGAAATTCTGCAATCATAAAAATAAGAGACAAGCTGCAAGGATTCATGGAAACAACAACTAAAATATTTAAGGATGAACAGAGATTTTACAGTTACCACACAATTTGCATGATGAATAATTACCTACTGAGTCGACTATCACACCATGCAACTACATGTATCCAAGAGATGCAATCACAACACACTGTAAATCCACAACTTGTTATAGCTTCCTAAGAAGAAATAAAATTAACATAACATCACACAACAAAATAATTGAAATGCCTAATTTAACTCAGCGATCCCTATGGAAGGTGGGCCCATCCTTCACACAGAGATGCTGGATGAACACACGTAAAAATCCTTAGATCTGAAGTAACTCCTTGTATTAAAAGACAGATCGATTACACAATTCCTCCTTGCAATACATCATCCTAAATCTCTTTAGGATCTCTACCACATACTTCCCTTGTCCCAAGGAAATTCCATCTACATTCTTCCACACCTCCTTTCCTAGAAAATAGTGCATCATACCCAAGTACTTCATCTCAAACTCAACAGTAAGATTCCTCTTCATATCAACAATCAACCCATCCATACCTATTACAAACAGATCATCTACATACAACAAGAGTATCATTGGGTTCCCTTATTCAACCTTGTAGTAAAGGTTGGAATCTGCTTTACTCTTGGTAAATCCCAAACTGGATAAGAAGCTATAAATTCTACCGTACCATGTCCTGGGTGCATGTTTCAAACCGTACAGGGCTTTCTTCAATTTACACACATGAGTCTCCTTGTCATCTGTCTCAAAATCAAGTGGCTGCTCCACATACACTTCCTCTTCCACTACACCATTCAAGAAAGCAGTCTTGACATCCATCTGGTGTATCTTCCATTTCATCACTGCAGCCAGAGCAAGTTCTGATCTGATGGAAGTGTATCTGGCTACAGGTGCAAAAGTTTCTTCATAATCTATTCCTTCTTTCTGGGAGAATCCACGAGCCACAAATCTTGCTTTATATTCCTCTATGCTACCATCTGCATCATTCTTGATCTTGTAGATCCATTTGGAAGTCACGACAGACTTCCCTTCTAGTCTAGGAACAACATCTTAGACATCATTCTTCATGATCGATTGATACTCCTCGTTCATCGCATTCTTCCATTTTTTTATTTTCTGCTGCTTCTTCATAGTTGGAAGGTTCTTTGTCGATAATGTCACATAGCAAGGCTATATGACCGGAGCATGATCTAGTTCTCTTTCTTTCTTTGTGTGTTTCTTCTGGAGCCCCATATCTTTATGCACCTTGGATAGCCTCTCGTACCCATGCAGGTTTCCTCTTGTGAGGATTCTTCTCTTGGGGTGGATCTACAAGTTCCTGGGGTTCTTCTATTTCTCAATCTTCTTCTTGAATTTCTTCATTCATGGTTGTGTCATAAATTTTGGGTACTTCTTTTTCTTCAGGTTCTTCAACAAGTATCTTTCTGGATTTGTTGTAAGCTGAATCTTTGTTGAAAGTTACATCTCTGTTGATGTCGATCTTTTTGAATCCTGGGAAGTATATTCTGTAAGCCTTCAAGCTTTCAGAGTATCCCACAAATATACCCTTCTTTCCAGAAGGATCTAACTTTGTCCTCTTTTCTTTTGTAATGTGTATGTATACAAGACAGCCGAATATTCTGAGATGGTTGACTTCAGGTTTCTTGCAGGAAAATACTTCTTCAGCTATCTTGTTCTCGAGTACTCTGTGTGGAGTAAGGTTCTGTACATACACTACTCTTCTGGTAGCTTCTGCCCATAGATGCATGGGAAGTTCTTGATCATGAAGCATGGCCCTTGCAGCTTCCATGATTGTTCTATTCTTCCTTTCTACAACCCCATTTTGTTGTGTATTATATGGAGTGAATAACTCCCTCTTAATCCCTGAATCTTTGCATAACTCTTTGAATTCATTTGATGTGAATTCTCCACCATTATCTGATTGAAACGTATTGATATTCTTTTCTGTGTGGTTCTCGATCAAGTCTTTAAATTTCTTTAACTTGCTGAATAATTCGTCTTTGTTCTTCATAAAGTATATCCATGTCATCCTAGAAAAATCATCAATTAAAGAAACGTAGTATACATACCCGCTTAATGAACTGGATGACATCAGACCGCATACATCAGAGTGGATGATTTCCAAGATTCCTTTTTCCTTGCTCTTGCTACTTGGAGATGTCTTTTTTGTGTTATTTCCTTTCACACATCCTTTGCAGACACCGTCATGTTTTGTCTATAATTCTGCAAGACCTTCAACAGCTTTGCTTGCAAGTGGTAGTGCTCTGTAGTGCACATGTGCAAGCTTTCTATGCCAAAGTTCATTTGGTTCTACTGAGTCATGAACCAAAGCTTGTTTTTGGGTGCCCTTCCATTTGTATAGACATCCTTCTTGTTCCTCAATTACTACTGCATCATCAATGGTCATTCCTTTTTCCCACATAAGAACTTGGGCATCTACAAATGCAACCCTCATGCCTTTTACATCCAATGCAGATATGGAGAGGAGGTTCTTCTTTAGTCCTGGTACAAACAATACATCCTTCATCTTCATAGAATTTCCAGAGTCTATCTTATAGGAGGATTCACCACTACCTTTTATTGGATACCGGTATTCATCCCTAAGTTTCACCTTGTGAGGTCACTCATGTTCAAATAGTTTCACAAAGGATTATTTGAATCCTATCATATGTTTGGAAGCACCACTATCTATAAGCCAATCATTGCTTCCATGTGCAAATAGTTCCTGTGAGAGCGCAAATCAAAACATATTCTTCATCACTTGAAGAATCATCATTTTCTTGTCTAATTCTCTTCGTGGAGGGTTCATCATCCTCTTCATCATGAGCATGGTGTCTTCTCTTGTTTCCATTTTTCTTGTGAGATCCATTTTTGTTTCTAGGACATTCTTTAGCATAGTTTCCTTTCTCGTCACATGTATAGCATCTGATTCTAGACAAATCTTTATTAGGTCTTCTAATATTATTTTTCTGGTGAGAAGACTTACCTTTGTGACAGTTTGTTCTGCTATTATTGGACTGTATTGTGAGAGCTTGATCTTCACTTCCCATCTTTTCTTCTCGGGATATTATTCGAGCTTCTTCTTGTGAGCATTCTTCCTATAGCCTATTAAACTTGACTGGCTTCTTTCTTGCACAAATCCATTGAATGAAGGAGTCCCATGATCTAGGTAGACCATTCAAGGTGGTCATCACAATTTCTGAATTCTCTACTTCTTCATCTACCGCTTCCAACTGTTCCTTGATCTGAGAGACCCTTTTAAAGTAAGACTGGATGGTTTCCACATTTTGGATCTTTAAATTCTTCAATTGGTTTCTCAGAGTCATTTTCCAATTTATGTTCTTTCCTTCAAACAGTTTGGTCAGGGCATCAAACATAGCTTTAGGTGTCTTTAGGGATGACACTTGTGGTATTAGGTGTTCCTTGATTGAATCAGCAATAATCCTCTTAGCCATGACCAATTTATTTTTGTGTAAGGCCTTAGCCTCATCTCCCTCTGGAACTGGAACCTCTTCATTGATGTAAGATTCCAACTCATTTTCTTCCAGGACTAGGGAGATCCTATACTTCCAGGCTCGAAATTTATCAGCTCCCTCAAGATTTTCATCAAGCTTGGTATGATGAGAAATATTAACAAAGAACCTCAAATGGAAATGCAAAAGATTCAGATCTTACTAGGTCAATATGTCGGAACTGGATCTGGAGCTGAATTTTTGCAGGGCTGGTTCAGGAGCATATTAGGGTTTGAATTTCCTAAAGTTTTTCCCAACCAAAAACTTTGATCTTGATCTCTAAACTTTTATTTTGAGGAGGAGATCAATCCAGGCTTGGGCTCACTCAAAAATTCCACTTCTGTGGAAAGCCTTAATTTCTGGCAGAAGTGTCGGGTCAAAAACTGAAAATGCTCAGAATCAGATTCTGCTTTGACAGAAAGATGTGCCGTAGAGAGGAGAGTCATCCCAACCTTCTTTTGCTGAAAATATGTGGAGAGAGATCCAAAAAGTAGGAAGCCCTAGTTTCTGCAGCTGCACAGTGTCTTCTGATCAAGTTAGCTCTGATACAATGATATATTTTTATCATTTTAAGCTAGCATTATCTTACGATCTTTAATTGAGAAAATAACAAGCACAGTAACCAAAACACAAGACACAATGGAATCAGATATTTTCCTTGAGGAAACCATAAAGGAGAAAACCCCGCAACTTCCTCAGAGATAGAATCAACACTGAAAGCAAAACCCCAAAAATAGTAAGATGATCTTCTGATAGTAGTAGTCTCTCTCTCTCTTGTCCTGGAAAATTCTTCTCTCTCAGTTATGTGCTACAACTGAGTGTAAGTGAATGTGTGTTAATACTAATTATACTAATTCCCAACTTGACAATAACTCACTAGGGCCAACTTCTCTAGGAGAGTCTAATAACCCTAGGGCCCCACAACCCTTGATAAATAAGGAGGGTTACCCTCTATGACTTTACATGACTTGTTTACATTATTGAATATCCTGATAGGAACATCAAGACATGACATGACTCAATTAAATTACAGATACTTCCCAAAATAAATATCGGGGTACAATACATAAAATCTACAAGTGAATACATTCTGAATTTACAAATACATCAACAGGCATCAGGCCCATAAGCACGAGTAGGGTACATGAAAATGTAGTTACATATTGAAAAACAAGATGAGGTTAGTAAACAATTGTGAATCCAACTAAAAATCCTATGTCCAAGAACCAACAACATCAGAATCACATTCAGAAGAAAAGATACAATGAAAGTCACTTTGGCAGAAACACATGCGACTTTGCTATCTTTTACAAAAGGGAAATTCAAGGCAAAGTTAACCGAAGAATATTCTATAGCACCAAGGCTCGAGGGTTTATAATCAGTAAGATCAACCTCAGAAGGAGAGAAAAAATCAACAAGGGAGATAGAATCTGCAGAAACAAACTCAGTATCACAGGAGTTGAAAAATTCATAAGAAAATTCAAACTTGTCATGAGCACTGACTTGTTGTTCGAAGGGAGAGCCCAAAAACTCAAAAATACCAACATAAGAATATTGATCCATGGGAAGATCATGATTACTAATAAAATCAGGGTTAGACTTAGTCACAACAGAACCAACATCCAAAATAAGGCCAGACTATATCAAAGACTCTAGGAATACTTCATACAAAGGAAGGATATCATCTGAGATAGGACACATGTCTAAACTTTCAAATGGATCGACAAAGTAGAGAGCGGGCTCCATAGTCTGTATAGGATCACTCACTTGGTCAACTGTTGGGACCAAGTCCCAAGAAGGTAAGCATGAAAACCAAGGCTGCTTCTCGATAGCAATTTAACGCAAAGGACATGAGGCCACATAGCTCACCCGTGGCGGGGTAGTGTTTGTAGAAACACTGGGAATCAATAAAGGAAAAACCTAGTCTCTAGTTGGGTTAGGTGAGGGATCAAGAAAATACAAGATCGATAGTGAAAATTTTTTCGCCATGATTAAAATACATCACACAAAATAATGTTGACACCACAACTTGCATGGCATAGACATAATCACGTCCGAGGAGCATATTGAAGTCCAAGGGGTCTTCTATCACCATGAAGTCAACTAAGACAGTCTTCCCACCCAAATTAAGAGGTGTTTGATCAATAATTCCCAAGGGTATACTAGTTCTTCTATCAAATGCCAGTAACTGACTAGCTATCGACACAAGTCTGGGAGATCCCATGCCTCGCCAAGCATGAGCATACAAGATACTAACTGAGGCTCCTTCATCAACAATACAATGAGCAATCATGTATTGTTCAACTTTGACCTTTATTGAGAAATGTATATTAGAAGGAAGGCATGGCTCAACTAGGCTATCCCAATCAAAGGAAGAAATCCAAGAGCTTGGTGGGGGTTCATCCAAAACAAGTTCAATTCCCCCTTGTTCAGTAAGTTCTAAACTAGAAGTGAATAAAATGTGATTAGCAAACACATCACTCACCAAAGGAATATTGGGATTGAATGATAATGGAATCGATTCAACCGCTTTGTGAAATTCACTATCCGAAGGGAGAGTGGGATTGACCAAAGGTGACATTGGTTCCATCACATCAGGACCACTCTCCAAAAGAAGAGTGGGATCGACCAAAGATGCGATTGGTTCGACCACTTGATCAACCAAAGGTTTAGTATATGGTTGAGAAGCTATAGGTTTTTCAGGAGAAGGAAATCCTTGACTCTCAAACCACACTCTTCGTACCTCTACGATAGCAAAGCACTGGTGAGTAAGATGATATCCCTCACATAGCTTACAAGGGAACTTAATTTTTCACTTCAAACAACCATTTTTCTCAACATTGTCAAAATGACTAGCAGTGGATGACTATTTGCTCTTAGCATGATCCACAGAGGCTGAGAGTTTTCCCCAAGCATGACCACCAGAGGCTGGTTGACTGGGTCCAACCTGACTAAGATAGTCTGGTTGTTGAGAGACTTCAGGATGTTGAAAAATGGGATGACCATGAAACCAAACTCTTCGCACTTCCTCAATGGAAGGTAATTTATAAGTAAGGTGGTCTCCCTCACAAAGATTACAAGGAAACTTGGGATTGTATTTTGAATGGGTAGTCTTTTCAATAGTGTCAAAATGACTCGTAGTGGATGACTATTTGTCCTGAGCATGAACCATAGAGGCTAAGAGACTTCCCCTAGGATGACTTGCAAAGGCTGAGAGACCGGGTCCAACATGACCTGTAGAGGTTGGACAGGCACCACCATCATGAACAACAGAGGCTGAATCGTTAGGATCAATATGATTTGCAGTAGTTAAGTGTGTGCCCCTAGCATGACCTTTTAGAGGCTGGGTGGATGGATCCAACATGACATGGATAGGTTGGATGGGGAGGTTCAAATTGACATACAGAGGTTGAACGGGTGCCCTTAGCATGAACTGCAGAGGTTGAGTGGCTGGATCCAACATGACCTAGAAAGGTTGGAAGGATCCCACCAGCATGATCAGCAGAGGTTGGATTGTGAAGATCAACTTGACTTGCAGAGGTTGAGTGCTTAGATCCAACATGACCCGCAGATCTTGGATAGGTTCCCCCAGCATGAACTACAGAAGCTGGGTGGTGAAGTTCAAATTGACTAGCAGAGGTTGAACAGGTTCCCCCTTGCTTATGTGTCTTCTTCCCATTACTCCTTCTTTTACTCATTTTAGACTGTCGGTTACTAGTATCAGTACTTTCACTGCATGAGGTATAAGGAGGAGGAGAAGCAACTACAGGTGGAGGGGAAGCAGTGTTTTAATGCCCTTGATATAAGAATATTACTTGATAACTATCAGGATAATTTAGGATAGTTGGAGTGGAGAACAACCACATCGGTATCCCTAGGGTGAATTCAGGCATATTCAACGTGGCCATCAAAGGAATACCAACTTTACATGTTAGAGGAATAGTGCAAGGATTTCATGGCATGGGGATCTCTTGGTTGGTGTTCAAAGGGGTGTTAGCCATAGTTTCAAACAACAAGACAAAGTCTAAGGTTGACAGGAAACCAAAATTACAAAACACACACCTGAAGGAAAACTAAGTACAAACAAACCACAGAACACTCACTAAAAAATTCCTAAAGCCAAATAGACAAACAAGTATCAGATATGCCTTCCAGAAGAAAGCTGATAGACATTTACTTGGCATCCCTGTAGATGTTCTTAGGCACAAGCGGAGGAATCACCCAACCCAGGTTACCTTCTACTAGGGTTAACTTCCAATCCCATCCAAGGTAGACCAGAAATAGCCTTCTGGTATTGTTAACCCAAAAAATCCCCCAATGAGCTCTACATGACCTACACCACCTAAAGACATCCATGCATGACCCTCATTTGACCCCCACACCCTCATAAAGGCTCAAAAATATGAAAAAGGGCTTAAAAACCCCTAAAAGAGCCAAAATAGCTCTCGTAGGGGCTAAAACCTCCAAAAAGGGGCTAAAACCCCTCAAAGGAGCTTAAAACCCCCAAAGGAGCTAATAATTGGGTGAAGGGGGTTAAAATCCCAAAAAAGGGGCTAAAGCCCTAACCATGAGCTTAAAACCCTAAATATCTAGGAAAAAAATATAAATAGAGGGGTGGGGGTCACTCTCAAAACAATCCTTCTCTCCCTATCATTATGTTGCCCGTGTGAGTTCCTTGAGACCCTTTTCCTCTCAAGCCATTCACCCTCCCTCTTCTCCATTGCTCCACAAGCCAAGCTTCCATCCCAGAGAAAGAGAGAGGTACTTCCCTAAGCTAGGGCATGGTGGCCCATTTCCACCCAAACATAAGGTATACTTATGTTTTATTTCATGTTTATTGTATTTTTCTAACCTATTTTGCTCACAGGATTGTTTTCTAATGCTTTGTTGTAGGTTTTCATGGGATTTCTTGCAGCCATATTCTTGTTTGCTAACCATTTCATGCAGGGTGTAATAGTTTAGTTTCAATATTGTTTGCAGGTTCTCTTCCAACCTCACAGGAACCCTACCCTTCTATCCTATAGACGAAAGGGAGTTGTTCCTACTTCTAGCAAGGGCGAAATCCCTACTACAGAACTGGCGACCATACCAGGTCGATCCCATAGGATCCTTGAATGTTTTTTTCAAGTTTCAGTTTTTATTTGCCCTAGTTTAATTTTCTGTCAAATCTAGTTTAGATCTGTCTTTTTATGCATTTTAGTTTACTTTTGATCCTCCTTAAGGCCAAACGGAGCCCATTCAGCCACAGTACAAGTTATTGTTAGTTGTTCCCTGCTTAGGTTAAAAAACTTTCCCTTTTTTCAGGCCAGGTTGCACTTATCAGGATGAAATAGGTGACCTGGTCACTCAGTTTTTCTTGAAAGGTGTGAATTCCCTCTCAGGAGCCATATCACTCCCGTTTTCTATTTCTTAGCAACCCCCTCACCACATTCGCCCCAAAACAGGCAATCTGTCTCTCAAATTCAGTTTTTTAAGTTATCTAGATTGTTAATGCAGATCAACCACCTCTGTCTAGCCATCGGTGTTTATTTCATTTTAATTCATGTAAATCACTATTGAATTTAACTGCTTAATGGTTTAATGAATCTGCTTAAGGCTTGCATAAAATTAATGTAGGTTAAATTTCAGTTCTTAAATAGAAATTAACTCCTTGCCTAGCCCTTCCTCCTCTACCTAGTCATCACCCTTCGAGGTATTCTGGGATAAGAAAAAGGGTGAATCTCATATAGTAAGAGATATTTCATCTGTAATTTTCCAAGACCACTAAAAATAGGTGACTTGAAAGGTAGAGGGGGTAGAGACTGATGGGGGTTTCATGGCATTTGCATCTTCCCTGTTGACTGACCTTGCACTTGGAGAGTGACCTGAGGATCTACGGATGGGATTAGTCCCATTATGTTGAGAGCCCAACACTCTTTCCTAGTTGAAGATAAATATAGGTGTAAGGCAGTCACCTAGTCAGGCTACCATAGTTCAGATTCAGGTATGGCATGTGTTTAAATTTCTGTTCACAATTTACTGCTTTTATAAACAACTTACCCATGTTATAAGTTCTGCAATAAACCAAAAAATCTCTACGAAATATTCATAAACCATACAAGTATCCACCAAGTGTAACATAAATACAATGGACATGCACACAAACCATTCCAAATAAAACAACCAAACTCAGTTCATGACACTTAGCTAGCCATTAAAATTTATAATTTACACTAATTCAAACACTTGCAGTCCTTGAGGACATAAGTCCCTAACTGCCTTAATCGTGGGAAGTACTTGGGCTCAGCCCAGAAACTCATTATGAAGAGTACCATGAGAACCCCAAAGTAGTTGGTGTTGCCGCCTTTCACACATCTAGGTTACATGGTAGAAATATTCAAGCCACTCGGTGTGTCCTTGGGGGAAAGTCTTGAGTCAAGGCTATCACCTTATTCTTGACTCCTTCGTTCAGGCTAACTCCTAACAAATCCAAGGGGGGTACACCCTATTAAATTACTAAGGTTAATTACTGAGTGTGATGGTGTTATATTGATTAAGTTGTTTAGGAGTTTTGAAATTAACCAGTGGAAACAAAAGATAACAAGATGCAAGATTTAAAGAGGATCAGCACTGTAATGACACTCAATATATAATCAAAAGAATTGATCAAATAAATCGCCAGTTCCTTAAATGGAGTCAAAAGAGAAAATAATATGCTTACATGCACTTGAAATAATGTTTTGCAAATGTCTCTTGGTAGATTTTAAATTAATGTGGAATGCGAATGAACTAAATTCGGCGAAAAGGGGACTCCAGATATACCCAAGGAGTACTTGGAGTATGTCCAAAAGTGAACTTTCATAGCTATCTGCAAGGTGTTTGTGGGATGGAACCGAGTCTCAGAGATATTTTTTTCATAACGCACCCATTAGGTTGTGACAGAGATCGATGCCTCGAGGTCACTTTCCAGTTGTTCCCACTCCTTTGGGTATTTTGCCACCACTTACAGTTTGTTCGAGGCGTTGGATTTTCGCCTGATGGTTTGTCAATTTGGGAGGTGAAGAATAATTAATATAGTCACTCAAGTGCTTTTGATACATCTTGACTGATCGAATGAACCGCAGCCAAGTACAAAGCATACACACTGGAGTCTTTGTTATTTTTAGAAAATTTTAAAAGAGGTGTTCTTATTAAAAAGAAAACCCTCCAAGAACCTCTTTCAGTCCAAGTGGACCTCAATCGGGGAATCAAGGAGGGGTTGATTTTATTATGATTATTAAAACAATTAATGATATCAGATGAAGCATAAACAAATAAGCAAACCACAATTTTCTAATTAGACTACCGCGACCCTTTCTTCACTTTTTGGCTCAAAAGGAGGCTCGTGGGGTAAGTGTTAAAATTACTTTGAAACCACCAGGTATGGAATATGAAAATGATGACAAGTCAAATTATACTACCCCTGCAGATTAGAACTACACTAGATTGTAAAAAATAACACCGACGCGAATCCCCCCAAGGGGGGGGATGGTGAATAGGCTCGAAAGATCTTATTGGAAGAGATATTTATTTTTATTAGCAGAAATTAAAATATCAGAAAACTGAAATTAATCCACTTGGTCCTTATACGGAATGAGACCAAAGCTTTACAAATTGTGAAATTTTGAAATTTTGGGAAGATGGAGACCCCCTGGGGGGTTTCGAATGGTCCAAAAATGATTTCCAGACAGCACCTCCTCCTCTTTTCTGTCATACCTTCTAAAAAAAAGCAATATTATCATATTTAAATATGCCCAAAATTACTTTGAAAGTACTTTTGGATGAACAAACTTTTTACCCAAAAATTCTAAGTTAAAACTAGTTTTTAAAGAAGCGAAAAACGAACCAAGGAAAGCAAGCTTTCCTTGGGATCTTGGCCTAATTTTTAGGCAGCCAATACAAAGCCCTTAAATTTATCAATATAAATTTTTATATTCTAAGGAAACAACCATGCATTCAACAATATTTAGTTCTACTTTCACAGCCTTGAAAAATGACAATTTTCCCTAAAACTAGATCTAGAATGCTTGTAAAATTTCTTTAGGAATGAGATCTAGTTTATGAGCTTTAAGGAAGCAATATATATGTAAAGTGAATCCTGAAATTGATAGATCTAAATAATTTTAAATCTGCAAACAAGTAATCGAACCGATTTAAAAAAGATTGAAGGAGGAAGAGGAAAATAAGAGCGCTTGTTGCCGGAATGGATCTGCAAAATAGACTAGTTAATGGAGTGCTGAGGGACAATTCCTTCACAAAACAGTCGAATTCCTAGTGGATTCAAGCTATATCCATAGTTTTTCCAACCTGTGCTACCTGAAAACTAACAAACAATCATGCACAAAAACCTTATGAGATCTGGATAGAGATATATGAAAAAAGAGAGGTATTACATGCAAATAAACTTATTTAAACATGCATAATATAAATATTCAAACATATATGCTATGAGATATTGAAAAACAAGTAATCATACTTTCCCAACTATACTCCTATTGATTCAACGGAATCGTTCAAGCCAGACAAGATTCAGATGCAGAAATTGAGAGTAAGACACAAGTAAGAACAAAGTTGCAAGACAATGTTAATTCGACACACATAAGAGCATTACACCATTTTGGCCTCCAAAGATTCACTTTATTCCAATAGAAAAAGATATTACACAGTATTACAATAGCAATAGCTCCCCAATCCAACTCTAACTAACTCAGAAAGGAGGCAGCCATTATTTATTTTTACAAAAAATTGAAACTCCAGGCAAGAGGGGGCGCAAATCCCAAGGATATAGACAACTGCAGCTAAAGGAGAGTCCATCAATGCCTGATCTGAAGCTGAAATGAGCTTTCACTGAGTCTAAATTTCAATCAGAGAGCTGATCTGACTGAAACCTCAACCTGTTGATTGAAGCATCCACCAAAAATCATCCAGATGAGCCCACACATGTGGAGGAGAGAGGGAGGGAGAAATTCCCATGATTGCATGTTGTGGTGCACTCCCAGATCAGCCCAGATCACTTGCTTCAATCAAGGAATTGTCAGATCCAGTCAATCCCAAGCCGATGAGACTGATTTCAGTCAAATCGGATCAAATCCCAATGATTTAGGATTTGGTATTTTCTCCATTATTTAATTAATTCATCAATTAAATAATCAATATTTGATTTTTTTGGGCTTTCTGACCCGAGTGATGGAAAATCACTCAAAACTTGGAAATACTTGGTCTATAGGTTTACTGGGTGATCTTAGCTTGAAAATGAGCACCTACATGATTAAAACTGATTGTTGAGCCGACTTTTATTACAAAACCAATTTTTCCAATTAAACTATTAAAAAATATCTGTTGCCAAATTTCTGTGGTGGTTAGTTGTTGATGTTGCTGTCGGAGAAACCACAGTATCGAAAAGACCGAAAAAAATTTAATTTTAATAAAAAAACACTGAAAACATAAAAAAAATTAAAAAATTTAAAAACCTAGGGGAACTTAGACATGTTCATATGATTCAACCATAATGCTTAGCATGTTTATACATTGACACATAGACTCTAATAGCCTCAATAGGCCAAAATGCCAAGCCGACCACCCCAACTTTGGAGGTATGCAGTGAAAAACTCAGAAATTATAAGTCGTTTATTCAACAACCAATAATAACCAAGGGAGAAAACACCCTGGGCTGATTGGATTGACAAATAAATTCTATGAGACCGAGTCTTTTACAGACACTATCATGCTAGAACATTTATTACAACTCCCCTGAGGGGGTATGAACATGTGATATAGTACAACAAGCACTTCTAAGAAGCACTTCCGAAGGTCTTCTGAAGTTCGAACAAATCATCTTTGTCTGGTTCACCAGGATCACTTGATAAAAACAACTAAGTACAACTTAGGTGGTAACATCTGGCCCCAACTGTGGGACGTGTGCTTGATCTGGTCATAAGACAATGAGAAGATATGAGAACACCAGAATCTCTAGTTTATACACCCTGTAAAAGCATCTCAACCTGACAAGAAAACCTTAGTAACACAAGCTTTATATAAAAACCAAATGAACAATTAAGCCAATTTATTCAAACAAAATAGATATATGTAACTAATGAAAGAAAAGTTTTGTTATAGCTAAGTACAAAATAGAAATTCAGAAAGTAAATGCTCTCTTTCAAGGAGCTTATTTTCCTACTCTAAGCATGATATAAAAAGGGTTAAGTGTAATCAGAAATCCAATGTAACCACCTAAGCATATTATTAACATAAAAGAAAATTTCCTTGTCTTTGGTTACTTGCCAAAGTAAGAATACGTTATTTAGAGAATGAAAACCTGCATGATGATTTGGCATGGGAGGGATGGATGGGAAATCGTAGGGGTGAATAATGTCGTCAAAATTCTTTCCAAACTGGTAGGTGCTTGTGCAGGTTGCTTCTATCCATGACTGGATAGGGTTGATGTACAAATTGGAATGATGAGGAAGATTGACTACACCACCATCCTGATCATCAAGGCTTATCGGATGATAACTCATTGTATAAGCCCCAAGCAGCTCCAAATCATAAGGAAAATCTATATGTGAAGATGATAGTTGAGACTGACATTCTACTAACTGCATCACATTTGTCTTTTCACAACACTGCTTCTCAATGTCTTCATCAATGATACTTTTGTGCAGCTCTGCATGATATGACTCTAAATGATCATATAAGAGTTTTGAATGCTGCTTTTCCACACTAGGATTTTCCCAAGTCTCCAGATCCACACTTCCTTCTATGGAAGTATAGTAGATTGGACTTCCAAAAATTTCTAAATAGACAGTCCCCTTGCTGGATATAGCATAGATGGGATTCTCAATAAGATACTCATAAAAATTTCAATAGTCATCACCGCCATCTATGTTAGATGTGATGGATTCCCCATTACCAATATAAAGTTCTGATATCAAGTTCTCTTTGTCTTCATTACTGATACTGATATATGGCTCAGACTGATCATATGGATAAACTACATGCTCCTTTTCCATATCAACATTTCCCA
The DNA here is from genome assembly GCA_001517045.1 of Pseudotsuga menziesii. Classification (NCBI taxonomy): domain Eukaryota; kingdom Viridiplantae; phylum Streptophyta; class Pinopsida; order Pinales; family Pinaceae; genus Pseudotsuga; species Pseudotsuga menziesii. The sequence continues at coordinate 168,340 of LPNX010617309.1, read as the reverse complement.
AGGCCACAAGGTCCATGCTCTCTCCTTTAGATATGCCATAGAAAGGAGAATCAACAAAACCATCAAAATTTTTTGGTTCATTATTTTCCTCTTTATACATTTCATAGACTGGATTTTCCATGATTGTCCAGGACTCCTCATCAACATCTTTGTCGGACATAAGGGAGTCTTCGTCACTTGTATCATGCTCCAAGTTATACGTGTCCTCATATTCATATTCATCTTCTTTAGAAAAATGGTCACAAGGAAGTAAACCTTCCATACTGTCATCATTATATGGAGAATAGGTAGGAGTCCCATCATGCACATTACGGGTTTCATCATAAGTTTCACTATAAGATTCTGTAATGGTTTCATCCTTAGGTAGATCTGGAGCATAACTGTGATCATCACCACTATAATAATCATGAAATAATTCCCAATCATCACTATTCTCTGTTGATGCTGCATGAGGAGGGTCTTCAACAATTTTTTCAATCAATGGCTCTTCATGCACAGACTCAATGGTATCATAATGGATTTTTGAATGTTGGGTGTTGTACACCTTGTTGCTACTACATATCTCAGGATATTCCGTATGAAACTCTTTCCAAGGAAAGAAGTACTTCAAATTGGTCTTAATGAATGATTTAGCATCGAATGATTTAATATCATTCCCATCATAATGCCACTGTTTCAAAAATATTTCGAAGAATGTTGCAAGGGAAGTAATAGATTTCTCAGGAAAACATTCATGAAGCCAACATGAAGCATCCCCTTGCAGAGAATGAGCAAACACCGCCATCATATGATCCTCATGTTGAATGTTGTTTTGACTCATATGTGATAGAAAAATCATTACATGGAATCTGGTTGAGTGATCATTATCATCTCCCCGAAATATTGGAAGGGAAGTAGATGTCATTTGACTAACGAGATGATTAGGAAACCCAGGGATCCTGGAGAAATCAATGGGAGGATAATCACAGGAAACTTGAGCAGCAATTTCTATTCTTTTACTATCCATATCAAGAATAAGTGATCATGAAGAATGTTTAGAACTAAAAAATGGAGTTGAGCTTTAAATTTCACTATTACATGGGCTCACCTATACACAATCAATCTCAATTTTTTTTCTAAGAAACAAGGGTTTTATCCCTTCAATGGAGACAGCATGTGAGGATAAAAATATACATTTAAGAACTCTCAGAAAAATATTTTTTGCTTTTCATTGTAAAAATAAAAACTGAAAAAAAGGTCAGTGGAGTTGCTAGATGAAAATTAAAGATCTACTCTAAGCATTCATCAAACAAAGCAAAATAAAAAAGGAAGAAAACAAAAGTCGTACTCCCGGAATAAAAATATTTATCCCCGGCAACGGTGCCAAAATGTGTTGCCGCCTTTCACACACCTGGGTTACGTGGCAGAAATATTCAAGCCACTTGGTGTGTCCTTGGGGGCAAGTCTCGAGTCAAGGCTATCACCTTGTTCTTGACTCCTCCATTCAAGGTAACTCGTAACGAATCCAAGGGGGGTAGACCCTATTAAATTACTAAGGCTAATTACTTAGTGTGATGGTGTTATATTGATTAAGTTGTTCAGGAGTTTTGAAATTAACCAGTGGAAACAAAAGATAACAAGATACAAGATTTAAAGCAGATAAGCACAGTAATGACTCTTAATATATAATTGAAATAATTGATCATATAAATCACCAGTGCCTTAAATGGAGTAAATAGATAAAATAATGTGCTTACATGCGCTTGAAAGAATGTTTTGGAAATGTCTATTGGTAGATTTTAAATTAATGTGGAATGTGAATGAATTAAATTAGGATAAAAGGGGACTCCAGATATACCTGAGGGGTACCTGGAGTATGTCCAAAAGTGAACTTTCACAGCTACCCACAAGGTGTTTGTGGGCTGGAATGGAGTCTCAGAGACTGTTGTTCATAACACACCCATCAGGGTGTGACAAAGATCGGCACCTCGAGGTCACTTTCCAGTTGTTCCCACTCCTTTGGGTATTTTGGATTTTTGCTTGATGGTTTTTCAATTTGGAAGGTGAAGACTAATTAATATAGTCACTCAAGTGCTTTTGATGTAGATTGACTAATCGAAAGAACCGCATCCAAGTACAGAGCATACACATTGCAGTCTTTGTTATTTTTAGAAAGTTTTAAAAGAGGTGTTCTTATTAAAAAGAAAACCCTCGAGGAACGTCTTTCAGTCCAAGTGCAAATCAATTGGGGAATCAAGGAGGGGTTGATTTTATTATTATTATTAAAACAATTAATGATATCATATGAAGCATAAACAAATAAGCAAATCACAATTTTCTAATTAGACTACCACGGCCCTTTCTTCACCTTTAAGCTCAAAAGGAGGCTCATGGGGTAAGTATTAAAATTACTTTGAAACCACCAGATATGGAATATGACAATGATTATAAGTCAAATTATACTACCCCTACATATTAGAACTATACTAGATTGAAAGAAGATGAAAAAATGTAAAAAATAACACGGACGTGAATCCCCCCACGAGGGATGGCGAATAGGATTGAAAGAGACTATTTGAAGAGATATTTATTTTTATTATAAGCAATTACAATATCAGAAAACTGAAATTAATCCTCTTTTTCCTTTTATGGAATGTCTACCAAAGGTTTACAAACTGCGAAATTTTGAAATTTTGGGAAGAAGGAGACCCCCTGGGGGGCTTCGAATGGTCCAAAAATGCTTTCCGGAAAGAACCTCCTCCTCTTTTCTGTTATACATGATAAAAAAAAAGCAATCTAATCACAGTTAAATATGCCAAAAAGTACTTTGAAAGTACTTTTGGATGAACACACTTTTTACCCCAAAATTCTAAGTTAAAACTAGTTTTTAAAGAAGCGGAAAAAGAACCAAGGAAAGCAAGCTTTTCTTGGGATCTTGGCCTGATTTTGAGGAATCCAATATGAAGCAATTAAATTTCTGAATATAAATTTTTATATTCTAAGGAATCAACCATGTATTCAACAAGCTTTAGATCTACTTTCACACCTTGAAAAATGACAATTTTCCCTAAAACTAGATCTAGAATGCTTGCAAAATTTCTTTAGGAATGAGATCCAATTTATGAGATTTAAGGTAGAAATATAAATGTGAAAAGAATCCTGAAATTGATAGATCTAAATAATTTTAAAGCTGCAAAAAAGTAACTAGACTGATTTAAAAAAGATTGAAGGAGGAAGAGGAAAAGAAGAGCACTTGTTGCCGGAATGGATCTGCAAAAGAGACTAGTTAGTGGAGTGCCAAGGGACAATTATTTCACAAAAAAAATTGATGCCTAGTGGATTCAAGCTATATCCATAGTTCATCCAACCTCTGCTACCTGAAAACTAACAAACAATCCTGCACAAAAACCTTATGAGATCTGGATAGAGATATATGAAAAAAGAGAGGGATTACATGCAAATAAACTTATTTAAACATGTATAATCTGAATCTTCAAACATATATGCTATGAGATATTGAAAGACAAGTAATCTTACTTTCCCAACTATACTCCTATTGATTCAGCTGAATCGTTCAAGCCAGACAAGATTCAGATGCAGAAATTGAGAGTAACTTCACCGGTAACAACAAAGTTGCAAGACAATGTTAATTCCACACACTTAAGAGCATTACACCATTTTGGCTTCCAAAGATTCAATTTATTCCAATAGAAAAAGATATTACACAGTATTATAACAGCAATAGCTCCCCAATCTAACTCTAACTAACTCGGAAAGGAGGTAGCCATGCTTTATTTATACAAAAAATTGAAACCCCAACCCATAGGGGGCACAAATCCCAAGGAGATAGACAACTCCAGCTAAAGGAGAGTCCATCAATGCCTAATTTGAAGCTGAAATGAGCTTCCATTGAGTCTAACGGTCAATCAGAGAGCTGATCTAACTAACACCTCAACTTGTTGACTGAAGCATCCACTAAAACTCATCCAGATGAGCCCACACATGTGGAGGAGAGAGGGAGGAAAAAATTTCCAATATTGCATGCTGTGGTGCACTCCCAGATCACCTCCTTCAGTCAAGGAATTGTCAAATCTAGTCAATCCCAAGCTGATGAGACTGATTTCAGTCAAATCAGAGAAAATCCCAATGATTTAGGATTTTGGGTTTTCTCCATTATTTAATTAATTCATCAATTAAATAATCAATATTTATTTTTTGGGGCTTTCTGACCTAAGTGATGGAAAATCACTCAAAACTTGGAAATAGTGGGTCTACAGGTTTACTGGGTGCTCTTAGCTTGAAAATGAGCACCTACATGAAAACACTGAAAAAATTAAAAAATTAAAAAAAATTAAAAACCTAGGGGGACGTAGACATGTTCATATGACTCAACCATAATACCTAGTGTTGTAATCTCATGGATCACAGAGGGTTACCAATAATACACATTAAAAGCATAGAGACATATCAGAGACAAGAGACAAGACATAGATGTGGAATAACAGATTATATTATAGTAAAAGGGTCCATAAAAATACAAAACTAAACCGAGTTCTCATCTGGCTCAACAGCCTAATATATATGATTTACAAACAGTTACAAATAACTAATTGTCGGTTCGGTCAACCGACATGACCTTATGTGGCCGACCTAATCTCTAATTAGTCAGCTGATTTACTTAGTTGGCTTACCGAATAGCTCCTCCAACATCTCCCCCATGAACAAAACTGTTCTTCGTCCCGAAGAAACAGGGGAGGTACTCAAAAAATTCTATGCCTGTCTAAAGTAGTTATGTCTTTGTTTGTATTTTATGGGCTGTGAAGTCGGATAGTTGGTCGTTTCTATATACAGACTTCAACAACTACTTCTTCTGTCATGGCCAGCTGATGTTGGAATTCTGTCCAATTTTGTAATACTTTCTGGATGTCGATGGTTAATGTTGTAAGGCTTGATAGCGTCGACATCTTCTCTTGAATGGAAAGGTCTTCTATCCTTTCCATGTTGGGACCCATAAACTGGTCTTTCTCTTCTGCCATCTCCAAAAGTCTTTTCATCTACAAACAGATGGTGTCTAATTTGTCCAAGATCAGGATTGCTTGTTGTACCCACTGGTGTGCTTGTTGCTTGAGCTTCTGCAGTTTGGCTGTTTTGAGCACGATTTGATCTTCGACAGTGCTTCTCAATGCTTCTTCCGTTCTCTTTCTTTTCTCTAGTGCTTGAATTTCTTGTTGAGTCTGTTGGGTCTGCTGGAAGACTTTCCCATAATAAGAAGTCCAGTCTCGCAGTACCCCTTCTATTAGGATAGACTCCTCTATGTGATCTTGAAGCACTTTGTAAGCTTCGAAGAAGGTTGTGTGCTGCTGCATCAGTAGTCTAGTTGTTTCTTCTTTTTGCTCTTCTCTTGTAATTTCCATCTGTATATGTAGTGCCGACACCACGTTTTCAAACAGCTGATACACTTTTTCTGGTGGCTTGTCGATGTCAACCTCCATTGGTCCTGGTATCAAAGATTGTGCTAGGTTTCTGCATTTTATTAGGAACTTGACTTGTTCCCTTTATGTTTCATCGAGCTCCTTGCGTCTATCCTGGCGTCTTGTTTTTTCTTTGATAGCCAGAGTTTCCAAGAGTTGTCCCAACTCTCCGTCCTTCAGCTTTGTTGCATCGACTACAGTGGTCGACCCATGTTGTCTAATGTGGACCATTGCCACTTATGATTGATGGTCCATCTTCTTTCTGTCTCTCTTCCTCTTATGCTTCTGTTGTTATGATTTCTGTTGTACTTGTGCACCCGTAAGAGTTAGATTTTTCGGTGGTTGATTTTTTGGCCGTGGATTGTCTAGCTGTTGGTTTGAAATGGTTGGTGGAACTTCTGGTTGGGTTTCTGGGATGATTTCTGTGGTTTAGTGTGTATCTGGTGGATTTTGTACAGAAGGTTCAAATACAAACATTGCTGGTATTGATGGTTGTGGTAAAGGTGGTTCAGGTTGAGATGGTTTGGTTGCAGGTTCTGGGTTGGGGGGTGGTGGTGGTGATGGTGAATGCTCAGGTGTGATTGGTGTGGTGGGGATGTGGTCAAGTTTTGGGTCCTCAATTTGTGGGGGTGAACCCTCCGGGATGTCGAAGAACATGTCGTTGATTTATCGATTGATTTCTTCCATGTTCTCTTCTTCCCCATTTCTTGTTGGTTCTTTGGCTGGTGGATGGGTTGCAATGTCGATTGGGGTGAAGGATGAGGTTCAACTTGCAACAACTTGAGCTGTCTTCTTGGGGTTCCTCATAAATGTTTATTTCAAAACTCCCACAGACCTTGAATTTTGGGGTATTTGGCCAGGTTGTGAAGGAACAAGCTGTCTTGATCCACCAGCTTCAAACAGAGGGCACTTGGTGGTGATCTTCTGTACAAAGGTAAGTAACTCAGGTAGTTTTTCAATGTATGCCTAGAAGTCTCTGTCTTTTTTGAACCTCTCCTTTATGGTTTCCAGCATAGCATTTTTGCATATGTCGACTAGGCTTATGGAGGGAAGCTTTGGAATTTCTTCCTGTGTGATTTGAATTGGAGACGGGTATTGTTCAAGATTAAACACCCTTATAGCCTAGGGTTTGGGGTTACTAACTTACTTCTAAACTTGCAGACAATTAGCTTTAGTAAAGCACAGAAAGGAAATAGGAAGAAATATTGGACTCACCCGATTACCGACGGTTGATCCAAGCTTGATCTTCTTCCACTCTGCTTCTATCCAAATCTTTCAGGGATGCACCTCCTTCACCAATAAAGAGAAATTCTCCAAGTACAATTTTATATATGTATATATGACAGGTTAGATAAACAATATATATAGTGCTTAATCAAATATATTCATTAACCATAATACATGAAAGAGACTCAACACAATGTTGGAAGAATAATTCTCTTTGTTAACAATCAGTGAATGAGATAAGTGTACAACCCAATGCCTGAGACAAGGACTCCTATACAACCAACTATAGTGTTTTGGCAATCTTCAATCCTAAAATTTCCTTTTGTGTACCAACATAGGGAATGTCAGCACTTAGACAGAGAAGTGCCATTTGGGTTGATAACAGATGCCCCCTAATGTGTGAGGTCAAAGGAAAGCGATGGCCAAAATACATTATAATCATTATCTTTGGAGAACTTAGAAGTCCAATGGAGCAGAGGTAGTACCTGAAACAAATACATAATAATGTCATATACAAAGTCATATCCGAGGATTCTATGTTCAATATACTGGAACACTAGCTCCTTAACAATATTTGAGTACATCATATAGTACGAGTACAAGACCATGTATATTACAAAGGTGGATTGAAGCCACAATATACAATAATGATGAGTCTTCAAAGATCTGGAAGCTGTGTAAGTAACCACAACATAATCTTGTGCAAATTAGTCCATGGATGTGAAACTAAGGTCTTCATAAACAATCCCAAAGAATCAATACAATCCAAGCCATGTGAATAGATGTTATTAAAGTCGAACATGGAGTGGATTCAACAGATTGTCAATCAATAGGTGATAATCGACAACTGAAGAAAAGGAATTCACCAATAATTAAAGTGAATCCTGAGGTACGATGTTTAAAACTCTAGGTCTTCGTCATCAGGAAGTGTTGATGTAGAACCATACTATGATAAGGAAGGAAATAGATTCTCAACAGATCACAAAAGTGACTAGGAATTGGGTAAATGAAGAGAGACACAAGTAGTACCAGATACGACAATTATGGAATCAAGATATAAATCAGACACAGGGTTAAGTCCTTGAATAGTGAGCATGACACAGAGATGAACCAAGGCAGCTTTTAACTTTACAGATAGTACAACTAGACTTATCTGTCATGTAGGAGACATGATCAGATTCCCCAGGTAGAACTGACAAGAGGAGGAGTAAGAAACTTGAAGTAATAGCTAAACTAAAAGTGAACACTGAGACATGAGTATCGGCAAAAACGAAGAGTGCTATGTTCAAGGAGAACATGCTGCCACTAACTGAGAACCAAAAGAAAACTTCTTCCTTACCTTTCCTATTAAATTTTAACGAGTCCAGGAAATTAAACTTGAATCTCTCTTTATTTTTTTACAAGCTTGAAGAGAAGAGGGAATAATTCTTGATATTGTCATTGATTCATGGATTTTATGAGCCCAAACTAGTACATGCTCATTTGGTGTTTTCATGTTTAGAGAGTCTGAAAACTCCAAAGAAGACTCTAGGGGGGTCCTTTTTCATCCAATTTAGTCTCCTGAGGCCGGAAAAGTATAAAACATACCACAGATGAACTCTCTTAACTTTTGTAGAAGAAAAGGTGAACCTTTTTTGTACTTATTTAGGGAGGTCTGAAAAAGGTTAAATTACCACCTACCCAACGCTCCTTCAATAGCAGCATATAGATTGATTTTTACAAGTGTGAAGGAAAGCAAGATCACTCAGAAAGATCCATTTGAGTACGTGAAATGGTGCTTACAACAATAAACTTGATACTTTGTTTGTGGTTTTTAACGAGCATGCCAAAGACATAAAGTACACTCAGAATCTTTTTCATGTTTAGGTCCAAAGCACGAAAAAGAGAAAACTGAGCTCATACCGGGTGTTCCTTTTTCATAAATTTAGTCCCTCAGGTCTGGAAAAGTGATAAACCGGTACCTGAGAATACTGTTCTCAATTCCGTAGAAAAGAGAGTGATCATTTCTCGTATTATTCTACATGGTCTGAGAAAGAGATAACCTACCACCAATGTGGATGCCCATTCATGTATTCTTAATGATCTTGAATGGACAAGTTTACAAGGCATTCAAGTCTGTTTTGAGGAGTTAGACCTGGGCCTAAAGAAAATCCATAAGGGTGGGGAGTCCTATAAAGGGATAGCTTGTAAAAAGGCACCAAAATGAGGCTCAATTTGGCGTGAAAAACAACTGGGGAGTCCTATAAAGGGATAGCTTGTAAAAAGGCACCAAAATGAGGCTCAATTTGGCGTGAAAAACAACTAAAAAAGATTCCCCTGAACCAATGACAGATGCAGCATGAGTATTGAAAGATAATAAATAGGTTCTAAATGAGGATACTCATGGGAGGAAGGTCCTATTTGTGGACATTGAACCCAGTGATAGAACAATTTTACTCACAACAATTATCAATTGATCATGCAAAATCACTCACAAAAGAGACTGAAAATGGAGCTGAACACTAAATTGTATTAACTCAATGTACAATATCCAAACCTGTATCATAATAGGTTGCTGCATTAAATAATTACATAAGGGATTCAAATGCTTGAGGAGGCAATTCGAATCTAGTCAAAAGCAGGCTTACTAAAATTAAGCAATTCACCCATAGGTGCATAAAGTAGTTTCCAAATCAGTCATGGAGCTCACGAATTGGAAAAAACACTTAGGCAAGCTAAAGAGTGATGGAATGACAACTCATACATGCTTTTCAAAGGAGAAAAGAGTGGAGGATGTGGAGGACAAAAAACTAGTTAACCTCACCTAGTCAAACTTTCCCAATTGCCTTAAAGCACTGAAAAAGCAGGCAATAAAGAAGAAAAAGCAAAAGGGCACCTAGGATACCAGGAATAAAGCAGAATTGATTCCTTGAGGTTTCCCAAGTGCTACATGAGTCAAAATAGGAAATTTTGACCACTATGGATAGGTAAATGAAAACTTGCATAAGGTGGGACACATGAACTAGGCAAATAAGACAAAAATAATTAAATTAATGTCTAAGGTAGCTAACTATGGGTTGATTATTCTAACACCCCCCCTTAAGCCTGACTTATGAGTAATATATCAGAAAATTATAGGACCTAGCAACTAGGCTTAGTCACCCTTTACATACTGCATGTCCATTTAAACAAGGAAAGAGGCAAAAACCACATGGGAAAATCCTCCCTTAAACATGGACTGTAAAACAAAATTTGAAAATCTTGTCTTCACTCATGCTTCACAACATGATCAGCAATCCCTAGTAGTGATTTGAGATTGTTGAATATCTTCTCACAAAATTCTTTGGTGAAGATATCAGCTACTTGTTGTGAATATGAACAGAAGAGTAGGTGAATGGTGCCATCATGCACAAGCTCTCTGATGTAGTGCATATGGATCTCAATGTGTTTGGTTCTCTACTTTTGAACTGGATCTTTGTAGATTCGAATGGTACTCTGGTTATCACATTAGATGGTAGTTGAGTACTCTGATTTGAAGCCACACTCTCCAAGTAAACCCTGTAACCATAAACATTGATTTGTTGCATTAACAACTCCTCTATACTCTGCTTCTATAGATGAGAGTGTAATGGCACTCTGTTTCTTGCTTGACCAGTTGATTGGCCCTTCTACAAGCATGAACACATATCCTGATGTGGACTTTCTATCTTTGCTATCACCTGCCCAATCACTGTCAGTAAATCCAATCAAATCAAGATCAGATTTTTCTTTATAGAAGATCCCATGTGTCCTTGTTCCCTGAACAAAGTTAAGGATCCTTTTGGCTGCTTTCCAATGGATCTCATGAGGCTGATCCATGTATCTAGAAGCCACACTTACTGCATAATAAATATCAGGTCTAGTATGTGTAATATACAAAAAACATCCAATCAATTTCCTATACATTATATTGTTTACCATAGGTGAAGAATCAGCTTCTTCCAGCTTCACTCCTGAAAGGAAAGGAGTCTTGCTTGGTTTGCAGTCCTTCATTTTGAATTTGTGCAGAAAATCCAAGGCATACTTGGATTGGTGCACCTTGATTCCATCCTTGGTTTGAGCAATCTCAAGCCCCAAGAATTGGCTTAAGAGCCCCAAGTCTGTCATGGAGAAGGCTTGGTTCATTGCACCCTTCAAGGAAGCAATCTCATCCTTTGAGCTTTACGTAATGAGGAGGTCATCAACATATAACAAAATGATCATTAATGAACCATTAATTAACTTCAAATAGACATTTGTATCTGATTTGCACCGAACAAAATTCAGTGATAGCAAGAAGCTATCAATCTTGGCATACCAAGCCCTAGGGGCTTGCTTTAGCCCATACAATGACTTTCTCAACCTGCACACAAGAGAAGGGTTAGTAGCAAATACTTGAGGCTGATGAATATATATCTCTTCAGTGAGATCTCCATTCAGGAAGGCACACTTTACATCCATGTGATGTACCTCCCATTGCTTTGAGGCTGCAATGGCTAAGGCTATCCTGATGGAGTCCATCTTTGCCACTGGTGCAAAGGTCTCATTGTAATGTATGCCATGAACCTGTGAGTAGCCCTTGGATACCAATATAGCCTTGTACTTCAGAGGTGAACCATCAGCAGCAAATTTGGTCTTGTAGACCCACTTACACTGAACTAACTTCCTCCCTGGGGGAAGATCCACTAACTCCCATGTGTTGCTCTTCTGGAGTGAGCTGAACTCTTCCTTCATGGATGATTTCCATCTTGGATCTCCTGCTGCTTATTCATATGTTTGAGGATCTAATTCCACCATCAAATATCATTTCTCAGCAAACATAGGATCCTTCATGCACAGACCACTCTCAAATTGAGATCTAGTCCTCCTTGGGTCATTGGGATCCCCAGCTAGCTCTCCTGCTGCATGTAGTGTCTTGGCTGCCCATTTTGGCCTTGTAGGGCTGTTAGGGTCTGAAATAAACTCATAACTATTAGACATATCAGAATCAGCATTTTCAACAAACTCTTCACTTACTTTCAGAGGTTCATGTGGTGAAGAGGTTTCTCCAACTTCCACTGCTGCAAGGGGTTCTTCTTGAAACTGAACACACCTTTCAATGAAGGCTTTGTTTGTGCTCAAATTTATCAGCTTGTGCCCTTTTGAATCTTCATAGTACCCAAAAAATAGGCACTCTTGGCTTTGGGGCTGCAAAGCCTTTCTCTTTTCTGTTGGAATTCTAGCCCAAGCCCTTGAGCCAAAAATCCTGAAATGGGTCACATCTAGCTTGTGCCCACTCCATGCTTCGAAAGGAGTCATACCATCAAGCTATTTGTGAGGAATCCTATTCTGGATATAGACTGCATAGTTGATAGATTCGGCTCAGTACTTTGGTGGCAAATTTTTGGCCTCCATCATGCATGTTGCCATCTCCTTCAGTGATCTGTTCTTCCTCTCAGCAACACCATTCTGCTGTGGTGTGTAAGGGATAGAATGTTACATCTGAATACCTGCATCTGCATAATAATTAATAAACTCAGACTTGAGATACTCACCACCATTTTCAGATCTGAGGACCTTGATTTTCCTCCCAGACTGGTTTTCAACCAAAGCCTTAAAGACTTTGAAGAGGCCAAAAACTTTAGACTTGTGTTTCAGGAAGTAAACCCAGCAATACCTGGAAAATTCATCTATGAAAGTCAATGAATATTTGGCCTAAATCATGGACATATGAGGGAATGGGCCAGCAACATCACTGTGGATCAGCTCGAGGGGTGCAGAGGTTCTCTCATGACTAGCTCTCTCAAATTTATGCTCTGGGTGTTTTCCTAGGATACAACCTTGGCAGACTCCTTTGGAAAATTTTATCTTCAGCAACCCTATGACCATCTCTTTTTCACTAATATCAGAAAGATACTTGTAATTTAGGTGGCCAAATATTTCATGGAAAAGCTTGCTTGCCTCATTAGCATGGATCAGAAGAGCAGAGGGGTTTGAGTAGGGTAGGAAGTGTGAGAACATGTATACCTTTTGAGCATGATTTGCAACTCCTTTTGCAATGACTTTACCACTTGAGATCTCTGTGATCTCAACTTCATCAGGGGAGAATATGAATTTATTTGGAGACCCAGTGTGAGTCATCTGGTACACTGATAAGAGGTTGGAGGCAAGACCAGGCACATAGAACACATTGCTGAACTGACCATGATCAAGATCAATCCTCCCTTTGCCCAAACTTTTAGTGAGAGAGTCATCTCCCAGTACTATAGGTGGTCCTTTCGACATGTCAAGTGAGGAGAATGCCTCCTTGGTCGAAACCATGTGTCTTGAAGCTCCAAAATCAATGATAAAACTGGGTAAGCTTGATGTGCCAGCAACCAATGCATGAACTCTCTCTCTGTCATCTGAAATTGATCCTCCTTCTCTCTTCTTTGAGCTGTTTGGAAGGGAGATGCCATTCTTCTCCAGGAGTTGGGTCAGCATGTCTATTTGCTTCTTCATACAATATCTTTCAGTGTGATTTCCCTTATTGCAGTATGAGAACTTGCTCATTTCTCCTTTTTTTTTCTTCTTCTGGTAGTTCTTCTTGGAACCTTGTGGCTCCTCTGGAGACTTGTTCTTGTCTCTCTTTTGCTTAGGTGGATTTTTAGCTTTCTTTTTTCTTTTTGAATCCACCTTCAAATCTCCAGTAACCAGAGCTTGGTATTTGGATGGTTTGATGGTGCCCATCATCACTAGCTTGTCCTGTTCTTGTGTAAGAGATTCCATGAAATCTACAAGGCTAGGCATCTTCCAGGTTTGAGCTGTCAACTTTGTGGCATAGAAGGTTGAAACAAACACTGAATAGTCAGGGCCAAGATTCGAGAGAATGGCCAATACCAGCTGATCATCCTTCTTTTTGATCCCACATTGTTTTAGCTGCAAAACAAGTGCTTTGAACTTGGAGAAATAGAGTTGCAGTGATTCAAAGCTATTGGGACTCAGGGAAATCAGCTCATTTTTTATTTGATGTCCCCTCATCTCATCTGTCTTTCCAAAAAGATTAGTAATATTCTCCCATACTTCATTCGGTGATGTCAATCCATCAATATGGAAAAGGAGGTCTCTGGAAATACTCAGACACAAGAGACCATAGGCCTCATCCCTCCTATTGTGCCATTTTATATTCTCTGCAGCTGCATTGGGCTCTGCTTCTGTTGCCATAGTCACCCTGTAGAGGCCTTTTTCTCTCAATAGTATCTCCATCTCTGCTTTCCATTCAAAGAAGTTGAAGGGAGTCAAGATGATCTTCTGAGATTGATCCATAGCTTAGAAATTGTCCCGGCTGTCAGTAGAAGGCTCCCAGTCACTGATGTCGAACCTGCAAAACAATTTTGAAGGAGAGAAATCGATCTACAATGGCTCTGATACTATGTGGAAATTGAACCCAGTGATAGAACAATTTTACTCACAACAATTATCAATTGATCATGCAAAATCACTCACAAAAGAGACTGAAAATGGAGCTGAACACTAAACTGTATTAACTCAGTGTACAATAGCCAACCTTGTATCATAATAGGTTGCTGCATTAAATAATTACATAAGGGATTCGAATGCATGAGGAGGAAATTCGAATCTAGTCAAAAGCAGGCTTACTAAAATTAAGCAATTCCCCCATAGGTGCATAAAGTAGTTTCCAAATCAGTCATGGAGCTCATGAATTGGAAAAATCACTTAGGAAATATAAAGAGTGATGGAATGACAACTCATACATGCTTTTCAAAGGAGAAAAGAGTGGAGGATGTGGAGGACAAAAAACTAGTTAACCTCACCTAGTCAAACTTTCCCAATTGCCTTAAAGCACTGAAAAAACAGGCAATAAAGCAAAAAAAGCAGAAGGGCATCTAGGAGACTAGGAATAAAGTAGAATTGATTCCTTGAGGTTTCCCAAGCGCTACATGAGTCAAAATAGGCAAGTTTGACAACTATGGATAGGTAAATGCAACTTGCATAAGGTGGGACACATGAACTAGGCAAATAAGACAAAAATAATTAAATTAATGTCTAAGGTAGCTAACTATGGGTTGCTTATTCTAACACTATGCATGGAAGAACAATGGTAAAGACAAGGAGCTACTGGTAAAAAATACCATAGTCTGTGGTCGCAGTGTTAATGCTAGGATTAAGATGGAGTAGGTATAAATGCAAAATGCATGTGAAATGACCAAAGACCATCCTATATGAGCAAGAAACAACTTAAAATGATGATAAACCTATTCAGATGGAAGAAAAGATATGGTATTAGTTTAAAAAATGATGAACTATAGGGAAAAAACCCACTTTAGAAATAAATTTTCTATAAATAGTTCAAAATATAAATAAAAACTCACCATTTTTATTTTTAACCATAAAAGAAGAGTTTATACCTATACCTTCAATTGCTCGGTGTGGATGATTCAGTGGACCATTCTCAAAATCGCAAGTGTTAGGTAAAACTACACTCCATGCTCTTTCATTTGATTCAAACAGTTGTTAAATTTGAGCCCTAATTTCATGTTTTTAAGCACCCTCAAAACAGGAATGTTGTGTACGCGGGTATGGTATGTTAATAGTTGCATACACGTGTTCTGTACGTGGGTTTCCTGAAAGATAGTCGTGTATAGTATGCTACTGGCCTAAAAGACAGTTGTGTACACTGCGTGAGGTAGAAAAACAATGTGTAGGATAAAAATTTCAAAATTTTATATGAATCTAAAGGTTTGCAATTGCTTGTTTATTAGATTGAAAGATGGTGCTTGAGTGGAGGGAGCAGAAATATGAAGACATGGACCAAGAATCTCTTCAAGATTCCCCCACAGTGAATGTTTTACGTCAAAATGGGTTATTAAATTTTTTACATGCCTCACCTATGTGGGCCAATGTTCGCCTCTTAGAGTTCTTGATAAATTATTGGGATCATGATTTGGGCATGTTTGACCTTCAAGATGAGTCTCTAGAGATTACTTCAGAGGGTGTCTATTTCATTTTTGTTTTATCACGACAGGGAGCTCCAGTAAACTTGGAAGGAACCGGCAGAGGCGGTGATCCTCTAAGTGTACAGAACTATATTGATAAATACTGCGAGACAGACACTCAAAAGAGGGGTAGTCGCATCCCGATTCTTCACATTCGCAACTTTCCTTTACAGGTGTTGACGAGTGCTATAGTGAGGGTTGTAGGGTCATCATCACTTCACCTTATGACTCAGAACCAGATGAGACTAGCAGTAGACTTTTTGCAGCTGCAACATTTTCCCAAATTTCTAAAAATTTTGGACCCTCCTTTTAATTTTTGTCTTGCTTAGATTTGTTGGGATTGCTTAACTTTGCTGTGAGTTTGATATTTTTGAGGTTGATTGTTGAATGAATATCTTTGTTTGCTGATGCTGTTAATTTGAACTTGAGTTTTGACTTATGGATGATTTCCTATTTTCGTTGTCGAAAGTTGTTTTGAACTATGAATTGGGGCCATAGTCATCTACGCAGCCGTCGTTGTAGAAGCTTAATAGTGAATGGCCCGATCCAGAGCCTTGTTGTTTGTCGACACATTTTTCATTTTATATTCATGTCGGCATATTTTGTCTCATCACCATCGGAGCATAATTCCTTTGTATGGCCGCCATTTCGGATGGTAGATTGCGAGCACTCCGACGAAAGTAATTATTTTTGTAGACTCCGCGGTTTAATTTTGAAATGATTTTACTCTTTTTTCTATCGGAATTGTGTTGGACTTTTGATCGGCGAATTAGTCTTTGTTTGTTCTGATCACTGATGTTTTCATGTTTCACAGAATCCATAGTCTATTTTTGTTCCGTCGTTGCGGCTCTGGAGCGGACTAACCATCTGCCATATAGCTTTTCCTTTTGCCGATGTTTTTGTTTTGACTTTCTCCGATGTTTCACTTGATTTTCGCCAATGGTTTGTTCTAGTTTTCTCTGATTTTGACTGGTCTGCAGAACTTTTGGTCCATATAACTTCTGCCATTGTGGCTCTTTAGCATAATACTCGTTCGATGCTATAGTGATTTCAAGGTTCGATGCTACAAGGTTAATGTTTTATTTCGTCGTTTTTATTGTGTCACGAAACTCCTAGTTCATCTGTCACCCATCGTTGTGGCTCTTTAGCATAATAGTCGTCCGATGCTATAGTGATTTTGGGGTCTGATGCTACAAGGTTAATGTTTTATTTCGTCATTTTTATTGTGTTGCGAAACTCCTAGTCCGTCCATCGCCCACCGTTGCAGCTCATTAGCAAGATAATTGCCGATGCCTTAGTTGTTCCGCTGCTTGATATAAACGTTTTCCCGCCGACTGTTATTCACCGAGGTCTATATATATGGGACGGGTTATTATTTTATTGTTATCCTTGTGAAATCATGCTTACCCTGTCCCTATTGAGTCAAACTATGCGTTCATGTCTAGCTGTTGGGATCTCATTCGTGAGTGGCGTCTCCATGGAGCTTTCATATTTCCCTTGTCGACTGCACAACTCATCTGCCAGGTAGGCCAACCATGGTTTTATCCTTCTTTTGAGTTTATGAGTCAATTTTAGAACTAGGGTTTTGTCCTCTAGTTAGGATTTCCCATCGTTGGGTAGATGGTCGTATATGTCTAGGTTTGTATCCTCTCGGGGTATTGTGTGGTTTAGTTTGACAGTTTCATAGGTGGGGGGTTTTCTTTTCTTGAGTTGTTTTGCAAGTTGTTATGGGGGTTCAAACCTAGTCCGAATGTTTAGGAATTTGGTGCAGACAAGCATTACGCTCTCTACACCAGTTTTTCTAGGTTTGCTTATGGCCATCTGAGGAAGAGAGGTTTTAGTTCTTTTCACCATAGGCGTTTACCCTGGTTTTGTTTGGCATGCCGGAGCATTTAAGTTTCGATTATTTTGGTTTCCCATGTATTCTAGATAGGGTCACTTTTTCAAAGATGAGCCTCATTGATGGGATTTTTGCTTGAGCAAGGAGTTACAATGCATTCCACTGTAAATTGATGCATTTTCTATCAGGATTATTTTCGTTAGATGGATATAGCATTTTTCAGACTTAGGATTTTTCAGGCATAGCTTGCAGAAGCTTTTGTTTGTTATTCTCAATTTTGCGTTTAACTTAGCTATTGAGAATATGGAAGAGGTAAAGGTTATAGTTTTTCTTCATTCTTAGAACATTGAATGAAATATCAAATAGCCTAAAAACATGTTTGGTTTATGACAGGGCAACTTCTTCAAAGGAGATATGTCGAAAAGACAGAAAAAGAAGGCTCTTGTTGCTGAGGGGAAACCTGATGTGGAAATTATTACGAAGGTTGAATATATTTATGAAGATACTAAAGCTGCCATAGGGGTAGATCCTAAATACAAGTGGGGTGAGATATATTGACTATTTTCAAACCAAGAAGTGCCTGATGCAGGATTTGAAGAACTAACCATATACGCCAACATTGAAAAATCTGCCCTGATGAAGATAGCCACTAGACCTGAACTGTTCCCATGCTCTGAAGTAATCAGATGGATTTTTCCTAGGGAAGATGTGAAAACTATGATTCTAGCCAATACTACCAAATAGGGCTATGCTACTTACAGTTCTGGTTATGTCTCATTAGCATATCACTTACCTCCAGCCCAGGTGTTAGCTGGAATATTTCACCTCCTGCAGACAACAAGGTGTTCCACTGGTCTGAATGGTTTAGATCTAGAACAAATAGAAGATAGAGGTTGAAGACTCTCCCTAGACATCGTTGATACTTGGAATACAATGCTTTGATAGTCACCCCATGTACCTGTAATAAGCTCAACACGAAACAGATCAAAGCAACCAGAATATAATCTACTAATCTATGCTAGTGACTAAGGAATCTAACAACATATATATGAAATCAAACATCAACAATATATGTGGGACAGAAATCAACTTGCATTAAAGAAATATGAATAAGTTTACAACCAAGCCTTAGTGTTGACATGAATCGCCATGAAACCAAGAATTCTCATCCCCATAAGCTCTAATTCTAGCTCTCTCCATGCTCTCCAATGATATGGACCAAGTGATCAATCCAACAGCATAACAATACCTTAAGAGTTCTCCCCCTCAACCATGGCCATAAGCTTGTATTTATAAGGCTAGATGGATAGGGTAGGTTGAGATATTTGTGGGTGAGGTGGCCTCCAAGATCGTAGGATGGGGGATCTCGAGGTCAACAGGCCCACAATAGTAGGGATAAGGGATATCTCAAGGCTTATCATCTAGAAGCCTTGAGAAGCTTTTATTTTTCCCTTTTTACCCAGGGTACCGCATTTCTCCTTTAGTGACAGAGCGGTTCTAGTAATAACCGCTTATGGACTAAGGGCCATAGGCGGTGGCACCGCTTATGGGCAATAGAGTATGGGCAGTGCGAATAAGGCTACTGCGTATGGCTAAAGGGTTAAGCATGGTGCTGGGAATTTGTATGAAAATATTGAAAAATGATATGAGTTTCCACTCCATAAGCTAGGATTCAGGGCAAGTAGGTATGTCAAATGTCTTATTACATGATGGTGACATGATTTTGTCATAATAGGATGCCCTCCAAAGCATGAGTCTTAGAGGGATACAATAAACGATAGCTTTGAGAGAACAAGTCGTTGCCATGAGGAAAAAATGTTGGCTCAATCAGAGCAAGTTGTCAAGTAGGAATCTGTAGTACATCAGTATGTTGACTCATAGACATAAGTAACCAAACTCATGGCTACAGACCAGTACAAGGCAAATCCATGAGAGGAATAAACAAGCATGGCTACTAGAATACAACGTAGATCCATGTGATAGAGGACTCAAACTTAGACATAGCTACTAGACATACAATGTATATCTATGTCATATAGACACAAATTTGAGCATAGCCACGACCATACAAATGTGGATCCATGCTAGATATACAAAACTCCATCGCAACCTGGGCAAAAGCAATGAGCGCTTTAAACATATACCGAGGGTTTTTGTCTTGTCTTCCACAAAGTATGATTCTATCCATGTGATTACAATGATCTAAAGTCGAACATGGTAGAAACCACTTGATTATCAGCCAATGATGTGAATCGTTAACAAGTGCGAGGGAGATCACCATTAATGTCAATGATTCCCAAGGTACTCTAGTACAATCTACTGAGTGTGAATAGATGTCTTGATGTCGAACACCCAGTCGATTCTACCAATCAAAGTTTGATGATGTGAACCTATGTCGAGAGAGAGAGAGAGAATCTGTCATTAAGGCATACAGATCTCAAGGTACCAACCATTGTTTCTAAGACTATTCTCGGATGATTAGTTGATGTCGACGGGAAAAGTCTCATTGAAGGAGGGCCATGATGAGTCCCACATGGACGACATGAAAATCAGAACATAGTTCTGGAATGATGTGCATGTAGTAACCATACGATTGACTCAAATATACTGACACAAAGAATATGTGGACTGCAGAGGCAACACTTCTTCATATCCCCTTTGAACATCAGGCGGCATGACAAAAGACTTGGCAGCATGACTAGATGGGACAGACACACAATGCGATAGTGGACAATGCATTCTTTTGAAAGACTCAAAGGAGAGACATGACTCATGAAAATGGATCGTCACAGAGATCAGCTGAATACCCAATTGACTGACATGATTGTGCAGACAAGTTCCATGTTCAAAGGTAACAACAAACAACTGCCATTATTTGCAAAATGATTCCCTTCCCATTTCCCCCAACATGATCGATGAGTACCTCTTTTCGGTTTTACGAGTTCAAAGAGGGTAACAAACACTCGGTATAGCTTGTCAAAAGACAAGTCCAGACTCATATGTTTTATGAACCTGAGAGAGGAAGGGTTCGATCTCAAAACAGGTCTCTCAATGTTTATTTTAATGAGTCCACTGAACAAAAACTCAGTATCATTCATGTTTAGAGAGTCTGAATGAATATGGAAGAAGAATCCAAAGGGTCCTTTTTCATATGATTTAGTCTCTAAGGCCTGAAAAAGTATAAAATCATACCTTAGAGAACTCTTCCAGTCATGATTGGCTGGAGTGTTCCTTTTTTGTAAATAGTCCTATCCGAACCGAAAAAGATATAAGCTACCGTTGAAAGGACGACTCTTAAAATACTTTTACGAGTATGAAGGAGACAAGTACTCAACAATATTTTCATATTTAAGGAGCCTAAAAAGAGTTTAAAGAGGACTCCATGAGGCTTCTTTACACAATGTCACTTTTTACGATCCTGGAAAGATTTGGAAACAGACTCGATGGTCTTTTCATGTTTTAAGGAGTCTGAAAAAGATGTGAAAACAAGACTCCATGATGTTTCTTTGCACAATGTCAAATTTTATGAGCTTGGAAAGATTCAAAAATAGACTTGGACCTTTGATACTAGGTTTAGAGATCATGATCAAAGTGTCGTAATAAATGCTCATCGACCTTTTCCATTTTATGAAAGTACGAAAAAGCCATAAACAAACTTTCAAATCTTCTTGTTAGATTTCTCCTATCTTGCAATAGTCTCATAAACAAGTGTCAAATGCATTTACATCTAGCATTAGGGATTACAACAGATAAATTTTGACCAAAATATGATTTTACATCAAAACTATAGCGATTCAGAGCCAAATATGCCTATATAAGTCAAGTAAATAGTAAAAAAAATAAAACCATTTCACTATTTACCTCTAGCAGAGAGCACTTGGAGAATTTTCTTAGCCAGATCTTCCACAGCTGATACCGAGAGCTTCCACCATCCATTTTCAGCATCGTCAGTTGCAGGTAATAGCTAAGACCCTTATCTTTTATTTCATAGCATCTATTTTGAGGTTTGGTGGGGATTTTGGTCCATATGGCGAGCCCTAAAACTCAAAATGTGGGCACCACAGCTACCCCTTGCGGGATATGTGATTCCACCCTAGAACTGTGCCAACAATATAGTGGATAGGTGGTTCCACCACCTGTATCCAACGGTGCATAGGAGGTGCCAACCATGGATAAGTTAAACTAATGGTATGGGTGATATAACTTTATTCTTTTGATTTCCAGTGATTTAAGGATGATTTTAATGCATACCATTGTGGTTTTTGGCAGGTCTAGATTGCTCAAAACATGGTGATATGGAAGGAAAGAACTCATGACAATGAGGATGTTGCTGCTAAGAGAAATGTGGGTTGTATTGCCGCATTACGGGACTATGGGATCTTGAATTTATTTTGGACCCCAAGCATGGTGTTGCACAAACGGATACTAGAACACATACTGCAGATGTGGAATCCAGAGCAGCAATACTTTGAGGTGGGGGCACACCTACTTACAGTGGAGGTAGAGGATATCTACTTCTTGACTGGTCTATCAAGATGGGGTGCCCTGATCTCATTGACAGGTTCCCGTGGAGGGGACATTACTACCAAAGATCTTATAGATCGACACTGTGCACCAAGAATAGGTACATCGGGGAAGAAGATCCCCATCAAGGTAGTGATGGATAGGGCTCTGTGAACTGTATTTTTTACTATGTAGAGGGTGGTCGAAAGTCAAGGTGTGCACCAGGCTTCCAGGGCACACATGCTGTATGACATAGAGGATATGGAACCCACAGTGTTCAACTGGGTGGAAGCAATGCTTCCAATATTCAAGGATCAGCTGACTAAGTGTCAGTAAGGGGAGCTGAAGCAGTTTGGATTTGGTTCCATATTAGCCTGCTTCTTCTTTGAGCGGGTTCCACAAATGAGGCCATAAGTGACCTTCCAGAGTCTGAGAGCATGAGACCCTTGTATGCTGAGGTGGGTCCAGGTCATGGCTCATATAGGAGCAGGTAGGGGAAGGGTGAAGTTTGGTGATATGTTCTTCAGATGGCTGTGGGATTAGATCCTCATGGTTCAGGACTATGCTTATGCAGGCACAAACTTCACATGAGATCCTGACCTACCACTCCCACTTGGTGGATAGTGGGGCGACATCGGTAAGAAGCAAGAAACCTTAAAATGGATTAAATGTTTTTATGTTTTTTATGTTTTATATTTTTTATGTTAAGTGACGAGACCTGTATATTCTCATGTAGATGTTGGATCAGCGCAACTTGGAGGAGCATCTCTATTGGATAGGAGAGCAGGAGCTCACTTTGTACCATAGGGTGATGATATCACTGGGGAGCTGGAGGAGAACTTGGAGAGGTTGAATTTGGAAATCCCAGATGCTGACATAGATGACCTCCTGATGAGATATCAAAGATCCATAGTGGGAGTACCAGGCTGATTGAGTAGGCTGCTGCATAGGGTAGCTCGAGCAGTGATGTGCTATCACAAGAACCACTAGTGTATGAGATATGTACTGAAAGCTGATAACTTTAGGATTTTGTATGATGATTTTTCCTGAAAGCCTACATGCTTCAGAGGAGGTCTCAGGACCTATTTTTGCAAACTTTTTCATATATATATATACAAAATTTTACACAGTGTTTAAATGTTTCAAATGGAAAATGCATTTTGTATGAGTTTTACGTGTCTCTAAATGTTTATTTAAAATGGACCATGTTTTATTTACCATCATGAATGGGAAACATGCCAATATAGAATGTAGTTAGCTAATGAGTCAGCGACTACATTATGTTCCCTAGGGATATGCCTATAAGTAATAGTTTTGAATGATATTTCTAACAAACACACTCTCCGAAATAGGCAGAGGAGTATTGGGTTCCTAATGGTGTAGACATGGTTCAAATGGCGAACCACGAGCTGCAAGTCCATCAATACTACTAGATCATGAAAATATTGGGAGCCAGCTTCAGTCAGAAGATTGATGACTACTTCATACTCGGCAATGTTATTAGTAGTGGGACCTATACAAACTGCTCCTGAAATGACCAAATCTTCAGCCGGGGAATAGAGAACCCAAGCAACCGAGGCGAGATTCAAGGTGTGGCGGCGAGCACCAACAGTGAAACCGTAGAAAGCCATCTACATGACCAAAACATGGTATAAATAGATGTGGACATGAAGCTCAAAACCATATTGAAAATACTAAAAGCACACTGAAATCCAATCAATATACATATATACAAGATACTACCCAAGAAAACCTAGGCATAGTACCTTTTCAGGTACAACCCATTGCGAGGTTTCCCCAAATAGATCCCATCATAATCAACAAGCTCATAAGCTCCTTTCTCTAACACCTTGGAAATAACGAAAGTTCCATACCACATGGATTCAAAATTACTCTTCCCTAGTTTGTCGTATCTCTGGTCATAATTCAAGACTAGGTCACCCTCGTTAAAGACATGAGGTTGGACAGATTTATCATACTACACCTTGATGCATTTCTTATGCACCTCATTAGCCAAGGAAACATCTCTGTGATTCTCGTCAAGGTTATTCAAGTATAAAAATATTTCTTCCTCCTCAGAAGTGTCTGGGAGAAGTTTGACGACAAGTTGTAAAGATGGAATCGGACATTGGATGGGTAAGATAGCTTCAAGTCCATAGGCAAGCTGGAATGGCATGAAACCAGTAGTTGATTTCATAGAAATATGATAAGCCCAAAGGGCGGAGAAAAGAACATGGTGCCAGTTGGATTTATGATCTCCAACCATCTGACGAAGCATAGTTTTCAAAACTTTGTTAATGGCCTCTACCTAATCATTAGCTTGTGGATAATATGGCATAGAGTTTTCATGGTGAAACCATAGCTTGGCACTCATTTCCTCCATCATCTAATTATGGAAATTAGATCCATGATCAGTAACGATGGACCACAAAACTCCAAATCTAAGTATGATATGATTGAACAAGAAGAGGGCGACAATCTTACCATCTTCTACATATGTAGGCATGGCCTTAACCCATTTAGTAAAATAATTCATGAATATGATGATGTAACCATGCCCCCTAGCTGAGGTAGGCTTACAATGCATGAAGTCAATCCCCCATTTGGCGAATGGGCCAATCGCAACGATGGGGTGTAGAGGAGTAGGATGGGTGTGCTTTTTAGGATAGAAGTGTTGACAAGGTGGGCATTTCTTAACATCCTCATGACAATATTTGAATATCAAAGGCCAGAAATAGCCAATGCAAAGGATTTTGTGGGTTGTAGCCATCCCAGATAAATGACCACTACATGCTCCTGAATGGAAATCATTCAACACAGGTTCAGCCTCCTCATGAGTGAGGCATCGCTGGAGAATAGAGTCAATCCCACGTCTATACAAAGTAACATTCAGGATGAGATAGTATTTCACGTGGTGACGGATACAATAGCAATCATCGTGGGATAAATGCGGTGGAAAACATTGTGTCTAGAGATATATAAGAAAATCTCCATACCAAGGATCAATAGTGCTTATTAGGAATAGGAATTCATCTGGAAATGAATCACTGGGCTCAGATTCCATTAAAGCATAGGGAAGATCACACATAAGCTCTACAAAGACCAAGGATTTCTTTAATGTAGCCTTGGAAAACTCCAAATCGAACTCCTAAAGGATAACTATCCAACGGGAGTACTTTCCCCCAAGCACCTGATGAGTTAGGATGTAGTACATCGGGTTTTGGTCTACCAATACGGTGGTAGTGCGGAGCAGAATGTAATAACAAAATTTTTGTACAACAATGACCATGGCCAGTGCTAACTTTTCCACACATGAATAACGGGTTTCAAAATCCAAGAGATTCTTACTAGCATAATAAATCATGTGCTCCTAACCGTGGAGATTGTCCTGCGCTAAAACCATAGCGATGGTAGTAGTAGAGGCAGCAATATACAAGACAAAGTCCTTTGAATAATCAGGGGGGTGTATACCGACAAAATGTGTAGTACAAATTCACTGACTTCACAACCATCTTCTGCATATATCCACAATCTTCATGTCGATGACCATAAAATTGGTGGATATGACACCATGGCATGCCTCCATAACTTAATGGGTTTGGCACCCTCGATAGTAGGTAGTTTCAAAAATCCGGGCATTGATCCATATATTCCCCTCTATGCGACATCGAGTACACCAAACTTCCTCGTGATGCTATTTCCCCTTATTGATATCTTGCAACTAGAGTGTCAGATTTTCCAGTTGTGCTTGAATCTGGTTCATATTGACTGCATTCTCTCCAACAGGTGAAGCTTCCAACTTCATCACAATCTCTAAAGCCTCGATCTACATCACACTCTTTTGTTGCATCAATGACATTCTGATATGCGGTACTAATGCCACAATGAACCATTCCTTATGCTAAAAATCACTCATCTCAAAGATGAATCTCGCCATCAACGTCTTGTATCACTGATCAAAATCCCAAATAATCTCATTTGGGTATTGCTTAATCTCCTTCAACTTTGTGATATGTTGTGCCTCAGATTTTGGTTTTCTGAATTCATCAGTCAATCCTTTTCTAATTTCGGCCAGAGTCTTCGCTAGAGTCCCTATAGGAACTTGTACAAAATTCACAAAACAATCCAGTGCATGACCTTGAAGGGTCATCACCAATTGGCCCTTCCTAACATTGTCATCTTGAGCTTACTTTACATTCCACACTACTTCACATAGAAACAATTATTGCTCAGGATCGTTAGTCCTGTTCCGATGAAATATACGTAATTTCACATCATCTCCTGCCATCCTAGGACTTCTTCCTATAGTCATTGATCCTCTACTATTAGCCTGTTGTTGACACATCGTAAAAGTTAATGTTGAACTTGTGTTTCTTCCTGAGTATGGCACAGTGCACAGAGGTGTGGGTATGCTATTTCTCTGGGTCAGTCTTTCCTTGGGCTCAGGCGTAACCTGGTCGTCTCCTTTGTCCCATTTGGTCTTCTCTCGCGGTCTCATGTTTTGGTCGCAACAGGACTCTCTCTTGTCCTCTGCCTCTTCTCTTGATGAAACCTTTCTCTTCCTCTCATAAGACCCCTTCCTTCCTCATATTCCCTCACAGTTCCACCATAAATTCCATCCATTTACCCCATATCATTCCATCCAACCCTCATCTCCACGATACCCGCAGCCTCCGCACACCAAGGTTATACTTGGCGGAGTTCATCTTCAATATGCCTTTTTCACAGATGAGAATATTAATAAACAATTGCAAAGATAACAAAAACCTACCTCTTGGTCTGTTGAATAACTCCCTTTCTATTTCACTGTAATATTTAACTATGTCAATCATGAAATCAATGATGTAGTCCTCCAAGATGCTATCAAGCCAAACTTCAACAGTTATGGATGCTTTGTTGTCTACCACCTGCAATTGCTAAATTAGTTCTAGAGTCCGGCTAGTTGGTTCACCTCCTTGGAAATTTGTCTTTCGACAGGTCAATCATGCAAACCACTCATACAAGATGATCAGAAACTCAGATAAAAAGTACTCGTGTAGATCAGAAAACTGGTGCCTCTCTATCCAGTTTTGTGTTGGTAATCCGGGGTTTTGATTTTCCTTCTCAGCAAATTCTATTCCTTTTGGTCAAACGAATCTTGAATTTATGGTCTTGTCGGATGCAACAACATGTCCTCCTTCCCTTTAGACTAAGATCCAGATAACGGAACCATTTGTTGACACTAACCCGTCGATAGGGGTTCACTTTCTGTTGACACCCAAAACATAGTGATCTCCCTGAGCACTGGCCTAGACAGGTTTTACCCCATCTAGAAACACTTGCAGAGGAGATGAAGTCTCACTCAAGATGTTTGAGGGAGAGCTGTCGAAACCAAGTTTCCGTAGTATGAAGGAGGATTGCACATCTTCTGTCAACTCAAGGAAACATCACTTAACAGTTTCAATCATTCAGATTATACATTTACTAGTTCATATCATCATTCGGTGGATCATATCAACATGCTCAGATGACAACATAAATATTGATGCATAAACATATCTATAAAGATATCATCATTTATAACGGAAAATTATGAAATCCTTCATAGATACATATCGCATTCACATTCAGATCGCAAAAAACAGCAAATTAGGAAGATGCAAAAAGATACAGTATTTCCATCCAATCTCCGTCATGTTATATTGAACTTCGCAGCAAAATATAGGTTCCCTAAAATAGTTAAATTTATCTCAAAATTATTAGCAGATCCAAAGATATCCAACAAATCCAGAAAAAGACAAGCCATTGTCAAGAAGCTAAGAAGACTTAACACTTACATCCTAAATCTATTTATAGGCTTGCACCTTTACATTGGTGGTACACTTAAGTCAAATTCCTAACTACTTGGACCAAAATATACAAAATATTGACCGCAATCCACATAATACAGTTCAAATATACAAAATATGACCAAAATGCATAAAATGTAGTTAAGCCACCTTGCACGCCATATTCCACCTTGCGCAACTAACTATCCTCAAAACTTTCGGCCAACACTAGGCCCACATGCATAGATGATGGGATAGGCATTTTGTATCTTCTGTGTATATTTTGGTGGCTTAAAGCCCATTTTTGTACCATGATACCATTTTTTGGAACTTCTATCATAAATAAAGGCTTATAGTGATTGGTTTGATATATATACACATGTGTCTGAATGTGAATTATTTTATTTACATACTTCTTCATTGATGTGACAAATGCCATTCTAAAACATAATTTGCATATGAATCGACAACATGATTATAATGTTTAGGCATGTGAATGTATGTAATGTAATCAAACTACCGCTCCAACAATTTTACCCTTAAGAACCATCTCAACAATTTAGGATCCCTAATACGGTACATGCCATTCAACTGTGACACAACTAACTATGAGTCAAGGATAACTTCAAGAGATTGAATACCATTTGAAATGACATTGCACAATAGTTCAATCATGAAAATATACTTGAAAACACTATTTGAATATGGTCGGAGGAATACTCCTCCTGAAGACACCATCTAACCCATAGGTGCGTAGATAACCCAAGCAACCGAAGCTAGGATCTGGTGTGGCAACTGGCACCATCACCTAATCCTAAGTATATCAAAGACTCCGTCTACATCTTCCAAAGAATAGGAAGCATGTCAACAAATTGATAACACTACAAGGGAACAAAAAACAAACTATGCAAACTGTATAGTAATATACAAGATATCAACCTTGACATAAGTTTAAGCATAGCATTTCTTAAGAAAGAGCCCATTTCTAGGATTTGTGAAGGAATTCCCTTCATATTCCTCTAACTCATGGGCACCTTTATCTAGGACACATTTCACAATGTAAGGATCATGCCACATGGGGTTGAACTTACCCGCCCCTAACAGTTCACTAGATTGATCATACAAGACGACCAATTTACCTTCACTATATCAACGAGGATGAACATAATTATCGTACTGAGCCTTAACATGATGCCTATTCAACTCTATATCCACTACGACATCCCGATGGTTCTCATCCAGGTGCTCTAAGTGGACAAAATGCTCCTCTAACTCAGAAGTGTCAAGTAAAAATTCTATGGCTAGCTTCAATGAAGGGATTTCACATTCAAACAGTAAGATCGACTCCACCCCATGCACTAGTTGATATGCAGAAAATTTGGTGGTAGTCTTAACCACGGTTCCATAATCCCACAAAGTAGGGTACAACATGATGCACCGATTTATTTTGATTTGTTTGATGGTATTTTGTAGAATGGCCTTAAGGGATTTATTAACAGCTTCAACCTATCCATTCGCCTATGGGTAGTAAGAAGAATAATTTTATTGCTTATACCCTAATTTCAAGGCTAGTTTTGCCATCATCTTGTGCTGAAATTTCCTACCATGGTCAGTCACAAGCTCCTTCAGGATCCTAAACCAAGTGATAATATAATGGGATATGAACTGAGTACTTGTATCACCATCATATTTGATTGTAGGCATAACCTTTTCCCATTTCGTGAAGTAATCCATGAACACAATAATGTGATGGCTCCCCCCAGCATGCTGGGTTGCAATCCATAAAATCCATCCCCCACTTGGTGAAGGGACCAGCAGTGATAATTGGGTGTAACAGGGAAAGATGTGAGCGCATGTTCTACATGAACACCCAATAAGAGTGACATTGCTTGACCGCATTCATGTACTCTTTAAAGATCAATGACCAATAATATCCCACTCTAAGAATGTTTTGGGTTGTAGCAAGCCCAAATAAATGACCACCACATGCCCCACTATGGCTATCATTCAACACAACCTCGGCTTCATTGTGGGTTAAGAAATGACACAAAATGGAATCTACCTCATGATGATACAAAGTATCACCAATAATGAGTTAGTTCTTAGAGTTATCACATAAACTTTGACATTCATCCCTCGAGAGGTGAGGGGGAATATTCAAAGTATGAATATATACCATAATGTCACCATATCAAGGGTCTATGTATTAAATGAGAAATATGTGTTCATCAACAAATTAATCCTCATAAATCCCATCTTCATCTAGACTAGGGAGATTAGAGATCAACTTAGCAAACACTAATGACTTGTTCGATTTTTCCAAAACAAATTTGAGGTCGAACTCTTGCAAAATAACAATCCATTTATTATGTTTTCCCCCTATCATTCATCTAGTCAAGACAAATTGAAATGGATTGATATGGGTGTTGGCGAAACCCACCAACAAAGCCTCATTGACAGGGGTTCTCACTCTGTCAACGCCCAACCAGTGCAATCTCCCTGAGCACCAGCCCATAGAAGT
Source organism: Pseudotsuga menziesii (assembly GCA_001517045.1). Taxonomy (NCBI): domain Eukaryota; kingdom Viridiplantae; phylum Streptophyta; class Pinopsida; order Pinales; family Pinaceae; genus Pseudotsuga; species Pseudotsuga menziesii. The sequence goes on along the minus strand of LPNX010617309.1, from coordinate 138,020 downwards.
TTTACCCTACCCAGCAAAATTCACGGAGCGGATGAGGTCTCACCTAAGATGTTCAAAGGAGAGCTGTCGAAACTGAGTTTCTGGCAGTGAGGACAAAGGATATGGGGATCCAACGGGGAGAAAACATAACCATTGGATCCATAACTATGCAGTCATCATTGATTAATTTCCATAGCATCATACATTTGTCACAATATCGCTAATGTCAAAGCATTGTTCATAAAACATCTCAACTCATAATGCAACAGACTTTAAAATATATTGCATCAATATAGAAAAAAGGGAATAGATCACAACAACATCATAACAAAACAGGTCGTAGCATCATAATAGATTAGATCGCAGCAGTAATAATAGATAAGATTTGTGCAACAATTGTCATATCATATTAATCTTATGCAAAGGATCCAAAACACACAATTATTCTCCACAACAGGAGGCTGAATACATCAGGAAGAACCCAGATAGATTGCAGATACAACAGGAAATTCTTCAAAAAATAGATTGCACTAGACCTCATGCGATAATTATCTTCTGATGTGATTCTCCTACGATGATATCTATTTAATTACAAAACTAGATCTATAAATAGGCTTCTGCCTTTACATTGAGGGTCCACTTCTAACTAAATTATAACCGCTAATGACCTATTGCGACAAAACTTGGTCAAATAATATATAAAATATTCAAAGTGGTTATTCTTCTACCCATCGCGCTGATCTGGCCTTGCGCAGTACCCCGTGAGCTGGCACAATTGCCATGACGCTGCACAACTCACTTACCCAAACACCTGCCAACAGGCCCCCAACACAATTTTGTGGCTCATCCTCGAGCCACGTTAGGTTGAGAAGGTATGTGCTGACATTCACGCTTTAAAATCATTGAATTGCTGTGCGATCTTGCAAACCTGAAGCTGGACTTTGTTGAAAACACTCTGACAATTATTCAAAGCATGCTGCACTAGGTGCTCTTCTCTAGCCTTGCCATCGACTAACTATCGATTCTCTTGCACTGCCTGCAGCATGGTGATTACTTTAATAGCCAATTATCCATCGATTTCTTGAAATTCATCGAGCTGAGTGTGATGCTTTTGTTGGCGTTCCTGGTCACGGGTGGCTCTTTACTAAAGAGCCTTCAATTCCTCGGCCCTGGTGATCTGCACCATTAGTGGCATGGCCCGTAGCGACGTCTTCAATGTCGTCAACTAGCCTTCAGCTTCTTACACCTATGTTGTCAACTAATCAAGTTGCTCATCTTGGACAACACTCTACCAAAACTACATTGTCACCTCCATAATTGCCTTGGCCTCTTGCTCCATGGTTTCAAATTGAGTCACAATTTCTTTAATGGAATATTTCCTTACCACAACCTGCTCCGGCGGAGTCGTAGGTTGGAATAGGGAATTGAGCATCAAGTTGGTATCCTGGAGCTGGAAAATAGTTTTCCCCAATCGCTTGGCCTTATTGACTGGGGTGAGCTCGGTTGTGTTCTCAAAAATGTGCTGGAAGGCCTCAGAAATAGATTTCTCAACTTCGTCGTATCTCACACACATCCAAGCTTGTTCGACAATAAGGAAGTATTACACCTTCTTCAGCTTAGTAATCTCCACGAAAGCCTTCCGCTGCAACTCAGCCTATGTTGCCTTCAAGGCGTTTATCTCCTGTACTTTTTCTTCCACAAGCTGCACCCAGACCTGATGCATCTCCTCTCAGCTTCTCAGGTGCACTCTGTGACTAGACATATCCCTCAGTCAGCTCTTCCTATCGGTCTGCCAATTCTAGGGCGGCAACATGCTGCAACTCCACTAACACTATAGTAGATAACTTGTTCATATCCAAAGCCACACTCTGAATCAGTTGTAGCAACTGGTCTACTTCCTCATTTCCCATGTCGATTGCAGTCATGGGAACACGTTCCTAGCCCAGGGCTCAGTGCTGATCGATGGGATGTCCTGCATGATAGGTCTCTAGAAAAAATATCAAAAATGGAATTTAATATATCTCTTACCATACCGAATTCATAATGGTTAGATTCATGCATCTCCTTTGTCGCAACCTCGAAGGAGTCAATGACCACTTTCATAAGCCGCTGTAGTTGGTCCTCCATCCCCGACCTAGTACCACTACCTGCCTCATATTCTTAGCACCATTTGGTGTGAATATTTAGGAGACCAATCCCTCTCAAATATCCATCACATATATGTAGAGAGTCATGTTCACTAATATCAAGAAATGATGGAATTTTACAAACCCCTTGACTTTTCTCAGATAGCAGGTAGTACTCATTACATTCCGAATGATGCTATCAAGGAGCTCCCCATGTTTCAGGGTAATAATGCCATCACTGCCAAGTCTCACCTCCGAAAGTTTGAAAAGCACCTGGCTAGTTATTGCAATGATGCTTCCCATGACCATGATGATGTCAAAATGACACTCTTTGCTTTATCCTTGGAAAATGATGCGGAAGAATGGTACTTCGACCTAGATGATGGTTCATATAAAACTCTTAGTGAATTCCTAGAGGGTTTTAAGAAGAAATGGGGGGAAAAGAAAGAACAAAGACATCTGCTTGCTGCCCTCCATAACATAAAGAGGATGGAGAGTGAAACCATTGATGAATTTAATACTAAGTTCAGGCGTGTGGTTGCGGACCTCCCTAGAGAAATCAAGCCAAGGGATGCCTCCATCCTCATATATTACATCGAAGCTTTCACTGGTGATTTGAGGTACCAGTTAAGGGACAAAGAGCCAGCCAATATAAAAACTGCTCAAGAATTGGTCGAGAAAATAGAAAAGAATATGCAGTCTTCAGGAAAATCCAACATTCTATGGTGTAGACCTTGTGAACAATTCCACCAAGAGAGCACTTGTTATGTTGCAAATCAAGTCATGGAACATGGACTTCCCAAGGTCAGTAATCAGGAAACAATTTCAAGCGAGCCTGATCATATATACATAGTAGGTCAGGCTTACCCTTTGTTACCATCCAAACAGTACAAGCTTGAGGATGAAACCATTGTAGAATCTTATAGTGAAACTTATGATGAAAACTGTAATATACATGATGGAAGTCCTATGTGTTCTCCATATAATGATGATAGTCCTGAAGGTTCACTACCTTGTGACCTTTTCTCTGAAGAAGATGAGTATGAAAATGAGGACAAGTATAGCTTGGAGCATGATACAAGTGACGAAGACTCACTTATCCCCGACAAAGATGTTGATGAGGAGTCTTGGACATTCATGGAAAATCCAGTCTGTGACATGAATAAAGTGGAAAATAATGAACCAAAAACTTTTGATGGTTTTGTTGATGGCATATCTAAAGAAGAGAGCATGAACCATGTGGCCTTGGGAAACTTTGATATGAAAAAGGAGCATGCAGTTTATCCACTTGATCAGTCTGAGACATATATCGATATCAGTAGTGAAGACAAAGAGAACTCAATATCGGAACCTGATATCAGCAATGGGGAATCCATCAGATTTGACATAGATGATGGTGATGACTATTGGGATTTTTGTGATTATCTTATTAAGAATCCTATCTATGCTATATCCAGCAAGGGGAGTGTCTGTTTAGAGATTTGTGGAAATCCAATCCACTATACTTCCATAGAGGGAAGCATGAATCTGGGGACCTTGGAAAATCCTAGTATGGATAAGCAGCATTCAAAACTCTTATATGATCATTCAGAATCATATCATGCAGAGCCGCACAAGGGTATCAATAATGAAGACATGGAGAAACGGTTTTGTGAAAAGACAGATGTGATGCAGTTAATAGAATATTAGTCTCAACTAACATATTCACATATAGATTCTCCTCATGAATTGGAGCTGCTTGGGGCTTATACAGTGAATTATCATCCAGTAAGCCTTGATGATTAGTATGATGGTGTATTCAATCTATATCATCATTCCAATTTGTACATCAACCCTATCCAGTCATGGATAGAAGCAGCCTACACAGGCACCTACCAGTTTGGGAGGAAGTTTGACGACATTATTCATGCCTATGATTTCCCATCCATCCCGCCCCTTCTGGATCATCACGCAGGTTTGCATTTTCTGAATAAAGTATCCTTACTTTGGCTGGTAACCAAAGACAAGGAAATTTTTTTTTATGTTAATAAAATTCTTAGGTGGTTACATTGGATTTCTGATTACACTTAACCCATTTTATATCATGCTTAGAGTAGGAAAATAAGCTCCTTGAAAGAGAGCATTTACTTTTTGCATTTCTATTTTGTACTTAGCTATAATAAAACTTTGCTTCTTTTAGTTAGTTACATTTATTTTGTTTAAATAAATCATCTTAATGGTTCATTTGGTTTCTTATAAAACTTGTGCTATTGAGGTTTTTCTTGTCAAGTTGAGATGTTTTTATAGGGTATATCAACCAAAGATGCTGGTGTTCTCATATCCTCTCCTTGCCTCAAAGACCAGATCAACCACACATCCCACAGTTGGAGCCAGAATGTTACCACCTAAGTTGTACTTAGTGGTTTTCTATCAAGTGAGCCTGGTGAACCGAACAGAGCTAACTTGTTCGGACTTCAAAGAGACCTTTGGAAGTACTTCTGGGAAGTACTTGTTGTATCATATCACATGTTCATACCCCATGGGGGAATTGTAATAAATGTTCTAGCATGATAGTGTCTGTAAAAGACTCGATCTCTTAGACTTCATTTATCAATCCGATCAGCCCAGGGTGTTTTTTCCCTTGGTTATTATTGGTTGTTGAATAAACAACTGATAATTTCTGAGTTTTTCACTCCATACCTCCAAAGTTGGGGTGGTCGGCTTGGCATTTGGGCCTATTGACATACCTCAATGTATAAGCATGCTAGACATCATTTTTGAGTCATATGAACATGTCTAAGTCCCCCTAGGTGTTTTTCAATTTTTCAAATTTTCAGTTTTTTCAGTGTTTTTTATTAAAATTTAATTTTTCCAAAACTTAGGCTATTTTTTAATAGTTTAATTGGAAAAATTGATTTTGTAATAAAAGTGGGCCAAATAATCAGTTTCAGTCATGTAGGTGCTCATTTTCAAGATAATAGCACTATGTAAACCCATGGACCCACTGTTTCCTAGTTTTGAGTGATTTTCCATCACTCAGGTCAGAAAGCCCCAAAATTCAATTATTGATTATTTTAATTAATAAATTGATGAATAATGGAGCAAATCCAAAATCAATAAATCAGTGGATTCTCAGCCGATTTGATTGAAATCAGTCAGATCTGAAGCAGATTGACTAGATCTGACAAATCCCTGACTGAAGGAGGTGATCAAATCAGATCCAGACTTGATCTTGAGAATATTTTATGGGGAATTTCATGCTCCCTCTCTCCTCAACACGTTTTGGCTCATCTGGATGACTTTTGGGCCGATGAGTCAGCCAGATTAGGCCCCCGATTGACAAGTAGGCTCAGTTCAGCCTCAGTTCTGCATTGATGAACTCTCCATCAGTTGATTTCACTTGATTCAATGAGGAATTGCGCCCCCCCTGGGTTGGATGGCCTGCAAATTGTATAAATCCTGCTTGAGGCTCCCTCTTCCAAGCTAGTTAGAGCTGGACTGAAGGGATTTCCATTGTAACTCTATATTTGATCATTATTTCTGAATAAAGAAGCTTTGGAGGCTATATTGTGTAGAGCTTTTGATTGTGTGGATGCTCAATGTTATGCTGCTAATGTGGTAGCTGCAACTTCTTGCCAAATCCTGTGCTGTTTCTGTGTTTTGGCTTCAAGGATTCAACTGAATCTAGTAAGGATATAAAATAGGAAAGATATATTGTTTAATATTGTTTATCCATATGATGTATGCTCAAAAATCTTATTTATATGCTTAAATAAGGTTATTTCTGCATAATCTCTCATTTTTGCTGCTTTATACATCCATATCCAGATCTCACGAGGTTTGTACAGGCTTGTGTTATTTAGTTGCAGGTTCCTGATTGGATGAGGTTATGGATCTAGATTGACTCCTTTCCTATCCAATAAGCTCAATTTTTTGTCCCTCAGCACTCCACGAAAGGGCCTCCTTCCAGCTTGCTCCATTCAAGCAATGATCCGACCTTCTCTCCTCTTCTTCTCATTTCTACAAAAAAATCAACACTTTACCCGGTTACCTTTTCAGTTCATAGCTGTGATTTTATTTGGATATGTTTCATCAAAGTAAAATATACATAGATCTTATATTTCATAGCTCATGTCCTAGATCTTGGACTTAAAAAAGTATCATAAGCATCCCAGATCTAGTTGTAGGGAAATTGTCCTTTTTGCATGAATTTGAAGGAAAACTTGTAGATCACATGCATTAGATTTCCTTTTGCTGAATGATAAAATTCAATATTCTGCAATATCAGTGCATTTTAATTGGCTGCACAAACAGCAAGGAAAGCTTGCTTTCCTTGGTTCCTTTTTCGTCGGTTTAGCTAGTTTAATTTCATTAATTTTTGAGATAAAGTAGGCTGACCCAAAGGTACTCTTCAAGTGATTTTGGGCATTTGTTATTCTAACATGCTCGCTGTCCTTTAGTAGGTTTTACAGAGAAGAAAGGAAGCTTCTGTCCAAAGTGGCTTTTGGAGCGCTCAAATCCCCCCAGGGGTCTCTCTTTTGTCACAAAATTTGTAAATTTTTTTGTATAACTGTAAGATCTTGGTTTCAACCTGTGTTGGGGCTCCAGTGTTAATGACCCTAGATTTTGGTAACTCCATGTTTTGGGGAAAGCTTATAAGCGGAGTTACAGCCCAAAATATTCTTAGGGGCGTCGAGGTTGAGTCAAAGACTTCTGTTGTAATAAACCCATGGTTTAAGTCCAGGGTTTAGGGTTTGGGATACCCATGGTTTAAGACCATGGTTTTGTAATAGTGCGTTGTATAAATATGCACTTGTGTAAAGAAGTGAGGTTAGGTTTTTGAATGTAATAAAGTTAAGGCGAAGCTAAGGCTATTTTGTAAGTGAAGGATAAGTCCCAGCTGAGTGCGTGGACGACCTATGTAGCTGTGTGTGCAGAGGCTTTGTAAGTGATAAGGAAATATGCAGCTGTGTGCGTAGAGGCCTGCTACTGTGTGCACGGCTTGAGGACTGAAGGGATCTGCAGCTGAGTGCGCAGATCAAAACTGTGATTTTGTAGAAAAGTTGAATAAAACACAGTTCTGTGGAGGTAACCCCTACACTAGGGATGAACCACGTTATATCTAGTGTTGTGGTTCTTGTGTGATTTCTGTTATGTTGTTTTATGTATTGATGAGTATAGATATATCTGATAAGTAAGATCGCTGCTTAATAAATAGCTTCACTGTGCATTCCCAGTAAGGGTTAAGCAAGTCACGGTGTTATTTAACTGTGAAGATATATATATATATATATATGAATGATTAAGCTCTGTGTTAATTGATTATAAATTGATAAAAGCTAAAGGTACAGTAATCTCCCTCTTCTACTTGTAGAAACCTAATTCTGCGGCATCCCATAGCTGTTTCGGGTGAGACTGCAACCTGTCGCAGGTTGTTTCCAAAAGGGCCAACACTGTGGGTCTTTTGTTGGTGCGAAGTTAAAGGTATAAACCCCAGTTCTGCCCTATAGCCCAACAAAGTGGTTCTGTTGCCGGTTGAACTCAGTATCTACGCAAGAGGGGTTTACGTTGTACCTTGAGGGATATGTTCTGGAGACCCCCTGTGAAATAAATCGGTGATTGGCTGGATGAGACTTATCTGAAATTCGCCGAGCAAGAGAACAAAGATCCGCATCGTAGTGCAAGCGAATTTTTACAAAGGTATGTTTTTTGTGATATTTATGAAATTTTCTTTGGTAATATCCACATAGAGTTGCACCAGTGGGTATCCAGGTTGGCCGAGCGAAGGACGAAATTCTGTGGAGGTCAGTTTCCTGCTTGGACCCCCGCAAGAATCAACTTGTTGAAAAGAGTAAACAACAGGATCTCTCACGCTGTTGATTTTTGGATGACACGAACCCTTGAGGCATTCGTGATGGATTTTTCCATTGACACGAGTACTTCCTTTAGTGAAGCGGAGAGACAGTTCTTCAAAGGACCAAGGGGTAAGTTTTTAAATTCATTTAGTCTGAGGATTAAGATGCTATTAGCTGAAAAAGGAATATTGCTTATTGAATTAGACTGCTAGATTCTGTATTACTAACCCATGTTTGCAAGTGAAAACACCTTCGACGAGCAAAGTGGTTTGCTGTGAAGTGGCAAGAGGTACAAGAGAAATTTTGAGTCATCTACCCTAGGTCAGGATACCGAGTCTACCCCTTTCATTCCAACAGCCTCAGAGCCTGAAGAAACCCCTTCTGTTGGAAACCCCACGGTAACCCCACAACGCCGATCTGTTATCCCTAAGAATCCGTCGCAGACTGAAAGTAACCCTAGTACCAGTACTCTTGTCGCAGGCCAGTCTACCCCAGTAAGTTCCCCCCCGCCTACTTCCCGTCCCCCTCCAACCCCCCCTAGATCTACTATGGCCCACATGACTGATGATATTAAGCTCCCTGTTTTCAAAGGAACTGGATCAGAGGATCCAGAACAGTTCTAGTTTTTATGTGAGGCAGTGTGGACTGCTAAGAACATTACAGACCCAGTTGTAAGAACTGCGCAGCTCATTACTTCTTTCAGGGACCGGGCTTTGACCTGGTTCATGAAATTCTCTAGTACTCAGAATCCTACCCTAGATGATATCAAAGCAGCAATAATCAAAGAGTTTAAGAAGCCCAAATCAGAGTCACAGTGTATCACTGAATTAAAGGAGATTCAACAGAAGCAAGGTGAATCAGTGTGGGAATTTGATCAGAGGTTCAAAGTTCTACTTGACCAAGTCAGTTTCACAATTGGACTGACACAGCACAAGGAATGGTTTATTGCCGCATTGCTACCACATCTCAGAACTCCACTCATGCAACAGAAGGTTGCTGACCAGCAGGAATCTCTAGAAATCACGATGAAACTTGAGACCACACTTGTTAGAGATAATCCTGGTATTGTTCAAATCCAAGCGCAGTTGGCAGCCATGTCCCTGGAGCTCTGCGACATGAAGACAGGAAAACTTGGCCGCGAAGAGGTTTGGTGTACGCAATGTCAGATCGAAGGTCATGACAAGGATCGGTGTCTTCTGGTAAGAAATTACCTAAATACAGGTGCGCCAAACCCATTTCCACCACAAGTTCTATATTACGAGCTCTGCAGAATAACAGGTCAGCATCGACCTGAGGACTGCCATCTGCTACAAAGGTATGGACAAGGATATCAGAACCCCTATTGTAGATTCTGTAAGTCTTTAGGACATAATGAAGCTGAGTGTCACACCTATGACGCCTATCGGATACAAAATGAAGCACAGAGCAATGATGGTTATGGTTACCGTGATGGTGCATCTAGTAGAGGTGCTTTTGGAGGACGTGGTCGTGGTGGTATGGAAAGAAGAGGCAAAGGCCAAGTTGTGTGCTACAACTGTAATCAAGCCAAGCATCTCGCCCACAACTGTCGAAACCCAACTACGACATGTCGCTATTTCCGAGCAGTAGATCATGTGATCGAACAGTGCCCGCAACTGATAGCTAAGATTCAGGCCAGAAACAGTATTCCTACCCAGAATATCCAAATGATCTCCGTCGAGCCATGACCTGTCACAGCTATTAATGTTGTTACACAGAGTGGAGCTATGATGCACATATAGAATACAGAGAAATGGATTGGCGAGCCTTGCGTTCGTAAATCCCCTGAGAAAATCCCAGCATTTGATATCGAAAGAGAAAAAGAGACATTCATGGAAGCCAAGAAATATTTTGCTGACCCTAGTACACCAGTTGCACCTGTGCAACCACCTCAGCCATCGGCGCAGCCGCAAGAAGCTTCGATGGACAAAGTAAGTACACTATCCTCCTTTTTACAGAGTTGCCTGAAACTCTTAAGAAATCATAATGCTTTAAATGAGCTGCAGAAAGTCATTGCTTCCTGCGAACCTCAGCAAAGCTGTGGTCAGGACAAAACTGTTAATAGAGTCAGAAGGACTGGCAGGGAAATGAGATTGAATGCTCAGGTAGGAGAATATGATATGACTGATGTCATTTTGGATCTAGGATCAGAAGTCAATGTTCTAACCAAGCAAACCTGGGAGCAAATGGGGAAACCTGCCCTTTCCTGGTCTCCTATACAGTTGAAGTTAGCCAATCAGTAAAGGATTGTGCCCCTAGGGAGATTCCTTAGTGTCCCAATTGATATTGATGGGGTCAGCACTTTATCCGACTTCGAAGTTATTGAGATCATTGATGACAGTAACCCCTACCCAGCCTTATTAGGAATTGAATGGGCAATGGAAAATGCCGCAGTCATTAACCTTAAGAAGAGATAGATGACCTTCGAAGGGAAATATTTGAGAGTCATCGTACCCCTGGACCCCTCACAAGGAGAAAGGTACACAGAACCACTATGAGACGAAGATCAGGATGACCTAGAGCACATCTATAACATTACAGCTAACGAAGAAGATTATGTCGATCCTACTGTCAAAGGTATTTCGGATTGGCAGTGTGACAGTTCCTATATGACAGACTCTGATGATGGGTTAGAGAACTGGCAGAACAGACTCCATGAGCTGCATGGACATAGATGCGCCAGAATTACCAAGTCTCTCAGATGGCTTGGTACTCAAGACAGTGCCCTCCCTATTTTCGATGGGTTGTCAGATCCAGATCAATTTATTGGACAATTTTCAGAACAGGTACCAGACTCACAGAGACTAGAGACCCTGGATTCAGCATTCAGGGCCACAGCAGCTAGATGGTGGAACAACCATAAGAAAAATATTCCTAATTGGGAAACTTGTCAGAAGCTCCTTTTCCTGAGATTCAGGGACCAGCCCCAGGAGCTGCGAAGCAAGTTTGATGGAAATTATAGCTCCCAGGAACATTTGGCAAAATGCTACGAGGCATGGAAGTATGTACCTTAGGAAGAATGGGTACATAGATTTGTGCATACTCTGGAGCCAATAGAAAGGAACTGGTACGCAGAGGCTGAGCTTCGTTGGGATACTATAAGTTGGGATTGTCTTGTTGATAGTTTTGTACTTACCTTTTCCACTAATGAAGTTTGTCCATCTTTAGATGTAGCTATCAGGTTGATCCACACTAAGGTATTTGATGATCAAGAGGTAGAAGAATACCGACCTGACTGGAAGACACAAGAATCTCATGCTGTAGAATGTTATAACCTCTCAATTGACGAGGATGAGGATCCACGCAATATTGATATTCTCGAGTCAGAAGGACACTGCGAAGTACAAGGACCAATAGTCGGAGCAGCAGAAGTGACTCAGCCCCTGAAGACGCAGACCATCAACATTGGATCAGAAGACTAGCCTAAGTATGCTACCATTGGAGATTATTGGGATGATGAGATGGTAAGCAAAGTGACCCAACTTCTCCATGAATATCAGGACCTGTTCCCAATGAAGTTCTCAGAGATGAAAGGTATCCTAGGGGATATCGGTGTGATAAAAATCCCACTGAAACCTGATGCGAAGCCTGTGAAACAACATCCTTATAGGTTGAACCCTAAATATAAGGAAAAAGTTCAGCTGGAGCTAGATAAGATGCTCGCTGCAGGAATCATTGAACCTGTTGAAGAATTTGAGTGGGTCAGTCCTATGGTGGTGCAAGAGAAGAAGACTAAAGGTGAGATCTGAATTTGTGTTGATCTACGGAAGTTGAATGATGCTTGTTTACATGATCCCTTCCCCACCCCTTTTACGGACGAAGTGCTCAACAATGTCGGGTGTCAAGAGGTGTACTCTTTTACTAATGGATTTTCAGGTTACCATCAGATTAGAATTTCTCTAGAGGATTGACATAAGACAACTTTTGCTACAGAAATGGGGTCCTTTCAGTATACAGTTATGTTGTTTGGGTTGAAGAATTCCCCTACTATGTTTTCTAGGGTAGTCATCTCCGCATTTAAAGAATTTATACATAAATTCCTCGAAGTATATTTTGATGATTGGACTATCTTTGGGCTAGTAAAAGATCATATAACTAGTTTAAGACTTATGTTGGATAAGTGTAGACAGCACCAGATCTCCTTGAACTTGAAAAAGTGCATCTTTTGTGCACCATTTGGGATTTTGCTTTGACACATTGTATGTAAGCAAGGATTGATGATGGATCCTGCGAAGATAGCTATTATTGTGAACCTGCCACCTCCGAAGTCTATAACACAACTTCGCACTACCCTTGGTCACACTGGCTATTACAGGAAATTCATATGAAACTATGGCCAGATCACCACCTCGATGGGAAGGTAGCTGAAGAAATATATTAAGTTTGAGTGGACACCTGAGTGCCAAGAAAGCTTGGATGCGCTAAAAGAAAAAATGGTCACCGCCCCTATCTTAGTATTCCCTGACTGGAATAAGGATTTCTATGTACATGTTGATGCATCCTCCATTGCTTTGGGTACTGTCTTGGCTCAATCTGGGGAAGGTAATATCGATCACCCTATTGCTTTTGCAAGTAGAAAATTGTCCATAGCAGAGAAAAATTATACTACAACAGAACGCGAAGGTCTCGCTATGGTGTATGCACTACAGAAGTTTTGATATTATCTGCTAGGATCTCACTTTAAAATGTTTACTGAACACTCTGCTTTGAAGTATTTGGTTAAAAAGCTTGTACTAGGTGGAAGGATATGTAGATGGCTAATTCTATTTCAGGAGTATGATTTTGAGATCATAGTTAAGACTGGAAGACTTAACCTAGGACCTGACCACTTGTCGAGGCTTGAGTTAGGAGAAGAACCTACCAGTTTGGACGAAAGTCTTCCTAATGCCCAATTGTTTGCTATCCATATGATTGATGGGTACTTTTAGGATATTGTTCAGTATTTGTCTACAGGTTTTCCACCCACTGAGATGACCACACAATAGAAGAAGCAGTTGGTGGTTCGCGCAGTGGACTTCACCTTAATAGCATGACAGTTGTATAAAATGGGACCAGATGAAATACTGTGCATATGTGTCTTGGAGCACGAGAAACCACTGATTTTGGCTGAGGCACACTCTCGCCCCACAGGAGGTCATTATGCAGGAAAAGCCACAGCACAGAAGATTTTGACAGCTGGATTGTGGTGGAATATGATTCACAAGGATGTAAGAGAATATTGCCACAACTGCGACATCTGTCAAAGAACAGGAAAACCATCCAGGAGGGATGAGATGCCTCTAGTCCCATAGGTAACTTTACAAGAATTTCACAAATGGGCAATTGATTTTGTTGGCCCTATCAATCCCCCTACGAAGAATTCAGGAGCATGATACATTATTACAGTGACTGATTACCTTACCCACTGGGCCGAAGATCAACCAGTCAAGACTTGTAGCGCTGCTGTAGCTGCGAAGTTCATCTTCGACAACATCTTGTCCAGATTTGGGTGTCCTAGAATTCTTATGAGTGATCAAGGATCACATTTTCTAAAAAAGACTATTGAAGTATTGACTGAATAATTCCAGGTTTATCACTAGAAGAGTACTGCCTATCATCCACAAGCAAATGGAACTGCGAAGCTTTTAACAAGATCCTTGAACATGCCCTGACGAAGGTTTGTAATGTTAACAGAAATGACTGGGATCTTAGAATTCTAGCAGTCCTTTGGGAATATAGAACTACCTCCAAGAAATTGACGGGCCATACACCTTTTAGGTTGGTTTATGGGCAAGAAGCAGTCATGCCCATGGAGTATTTTGTTCCTAGCCTCAGAATATCCGCTTTTATAGAGATGGATGACCCAGCTAGAGTGACAGCAAGGCTGACAAAGATACTAGAACTGGAAGAGGACAGATTTATTGTAGGGTTCCAATAGCAAGTACAAAAGGCCCAAGAAAAAGAATGGCATGATAGACACATCAAGAAGAAGCAGTTCTAGCAGGGTGATCTTGTGCTCTTATACGATAGCAAATTCATGAAATTCCCAGGCAAGTTCAAGACATATTGGAAGGGACCGTACATAGTACAGAAAGTTACTGATGGTGGCGCAGTTCAGCTAGCTAAGTTGAATGGATAAATTTTACCTTTGATGGTAAATGGCAGTCGTCTGAAGAAGTATAGGGACAGGCCGTGACCTCCTAGTCAGAAGTAGCCCCTAGAAGGACAGTTTAACTCCCAAGAACAGTTGAAACTTGGGTACCACATGGGGTAGTAAGTATTGAGGGTTAATATTGTGTCACAGTTGTGGGTAGTTGTTATATCGAAGGTCCAAGGTGTGTCGCAACCTAAAATGTGATGGATGGGACAAAATGGATTTGGCAGCGCCGGCACGAGAACTGCTCTCCATACCTGTAATAATGAGATTTTGGAGGAAAATCTGGCGCCGTGTGGACAAGATTTCCAGCATTCCATCAGATTTGGTGTCATTAATGCACCATGATGACAGATTCTGTTACGGGATTCTATAAAACACTGCATCGACCTGCGACTCCTACATTAAGAACTTCTTTGAGTTGTTCAGTTGGAACCATGTCAAACAATTGTGAAGTCCAGAAGTTAGTACGATAGTTCAAAGAGAGAGGGTTGCAGAACCTTCTGTGTAATTCACCAGTATAGTCCTATCCGGCTAAGGTACAAAGGAAGGCATAAGTTTGCTCTAAACTAGAAGAAGGTAGGCAGAAGTTCGCTCTAACATGTAGCAATGAAGGGAAAAAGGCCTCATAACAAGACTCTGGAGAATCCCACCATGTATCCTCCTAGTTTGACAAAACCAAGGTGGCTGTTTTCCTTATGCAGCTTGACACACAATTCTGGGGACCCTTAGTTGTGGATGGTCAAGTGATCGGCAAAAAGAGTGAAGGGTGGGGTTGCAGATGGATCCAGAAGACTGTCCTCAGCATAAATAGCATGAAGGAAGGAAGTGAGCAGCCGACAGCAGCAGGAGGGGTGTCCGCAAGTAGTGCACTATGTCTTTGCTGACAACGTCTATCACCAGCCCAGTAGATGAGTGTCCCAGGACGGGACACTGGTGAGTCTTAGGGGCCTGTTGGGGCTCCAGTGTTAACGACCCTAGAGTTTGGTAACTCCGCGGTTTTGGGGAAAGCTTGTAAGCAGAGTTACAGCCCAAAATAGTCTTAGGGGCGTCGAGGTTGAGTCAAAGACTTCTCTTGTAATAAACCCATGGTTTAAGTCAAGGGTTTAGGGTTTGGGATACCCATGGTTTAATACCATGGTTTTGTAATAGTGCGCTGTATAAATATGCACTTGTGTAAAGAAGTGAGGTTAGTTTTTTTAATGTAAGAAATTTAAGGCAAAGCTAAGGCTATTTTGTAAGTGAAGGATAAGTCCCAGCTGAGTGCGTGGACGACCTCTGCAGCTGTGTGCGCAGAGGGTTTGTAAGTGATAAGGAAATCTGCAGCTATGTGCGTAGAGGCCTGCTGCTGTGTGCGTGGCTTAAGGATTGAAGGGATCTACAGCTGAGTGCGCAGATCAAAACTTTGATTTTATAGAAAAGTTGAATAAAACACAGTTCTGTGGACGTAACCCCTACACTGGGGGTGAACCACGTTATATTTGGTGTTGTGGTTCTTGTGTGATTTCTGTTATGTTCTTTTATGCATTGATGAGTATAGATATATCTGATAAGTAAGATCGCTGCTTAATAAATAGCTTTGCTATGCATTCCCAGTAAGGGTTAAGCAAGTCACGGTGTTATTTAACTGCGAAGATATATATATATATATATATATATATATGAATGATTAAGCTCTGTGTTAATTGATTATAAATTGATAAAAGATAAAGGTACAGTAATCTCCCTCTTCTACTTGCAGAAACCTGATTCTGTGGCATTCCATAGCTGTTTCGGGTGAGACTGCAGCCTGTCGCAGGTTGTTGCCGAAAGGGCCAACACTGTCGGTCTTTTGTTGGTGCGAAGTTAAAGGTATAAACCCTGGGTCTACCCTATAGCCCAACAACCTGTATAAGGACCAAGAAAGTTCTGATTTATCAGTCCTTTGATATTGTAACCTCTGTAATAAAATCATTCTTTGAATATGCTCTTTCGATCCCATTCCCCATCCCCCTTGGGGGGATTCGCGTCGGTGCCATTTTCATCGTTTTCCACTTATTTCTTTTTCACTAGAATAGATATGATTCGCAGGGTAGTATACTTGATCTTGTTATTAATTCCATACTCCATATCTTACATTTCAAAGTAATCATAATACTTACCCCATGATTTCCCGATTGACCCGCAAGGGGAAAGAGATTCGTGGTAGGATTAATAAAAAAACCAGATTTGTGTAGTTGTTTTATTTTTCATCTTTTGTTTATCAGAAATTTAAAATTAACCCCTCCTCAATTCCTTGATTGATATCCACTTGGATCAAAAGAAGTTCTTGGAGGCTTTTCTTTTAAACAAGAACATCCAGTTTAAAACTTACTAAAATTGACAAGACTCTAGTGTGTATGCTCTGCACTTGGATGTGGTTCATTCGATCAGTCAAGCTATATCAAAAGCACTTGGGTGACTATCATAATTAGGAATCACCCTCCCCAATTGACAAACCATTAGGTGAAAATCCAACACCTCGATCAAACCTTTATGGTGGCAAAATACCCAAAGGAAGCGGGAACTTCTGAAAAGAAACCTCAAGGCACCAATCTCTGTCACACTCTAATGGGTGCATTACGAACAACATCCCCAGATACTCCATTTCAGCCCACATATTCCTTGCGGGTAGTTGTGAAGGTTTTGTTTTGGACATACTCTAAGTACTCTCCGGTATATCTGGAGTCCCCCCTTAGCTTAATTTAATCAATTCATACTTCAATTTTAACTTAAAACATACCAAGATTCAATCGCAAAACATTCACTCCGAGCACATGCAAGCACATTGATCATTTTGATTCGACTCCATTCTAAGGCACTGGTCATTTTTGTTTTATATATATATATATATATTGTGTATCAGCTTTGTGCTTTCGTGTATTTATCTTCGTATCTTGTCATCTTTAATTGTTTGTAGTTAAAATATTCAAACTCCTAAATAACTGATTTAGTTTAAAATCACCACACTAAGAAATCATCCTTAGTAACTTAATAGGGTCTACCCCCCTTGGCTTCATTAGGAGTTGAGCCTAAACGGAGGAGTCAAGAACAAGGTGACAGCCTTGACTCGAGACTTTCCCCCAAGGACACACCGAGTGGCTTGACTATTTCTGCCACGTGACCTAGGTGTGTGAAAGGCGGCAACATGCCCCAAACCTTGCAATGCACCCAATAACTCTAACCTTCTACTCTACAACTCACTCAAAATATCACCACTTACTGCACAATTCACCCTTTGCTCAACACTCTGCTTGCTCAACTGAACAATGTCATCCTCCCACATCCCGCATTTTTTTTATAACCATTTCCAATTCAAACTCATCATTGCCAAATCTACGATCACCATTATGACTAAATCTAGTAGTAATGACGCCAAATCCGCCAGCAATCCTACTCTTCTAACGGTTAGATCATCCATTAATGTGCGTCACTTCAACAAGCGTCACCAACTAACTATTTTCAATACCTGCATTTATTACTTGATTTGACTAACCCATAGCTCTACAGCTGTTGCAAGTGGTTGAACGACCATCGCTACGAACTCTAACCTTGCATAGCCCCTTCCCCTGGGATCACCTTTCTGCTATGAAACTAAATATTCATTCATTTTTTTTTTATAGAGCCTCAAACAGTGCACAGCTCTGGCCCCATCCTATAGGGATTCAAGCAACTCCCATTGATGAGTGTCGGCAATACTGTGCCATCTAATTGTTGTAACCAAACTGCACCTCCAGAAGTAATGGAATGAATAAGATACAGACCTAACCAGTGTATTTGTAACTTACCTGGATGCTTGACAAACTTATTGTCATATAACAACACCAAATACCCTTCCGTAAAATATTTTTTCTTAATGTGGCAGTCATGCCACACCTTCTATCGATCCTTCACAACCTGCTGGTGGAAGCTAGGAATAAAGCGGTCTTATTCAAGTTGGATCAATTGTACAGGGCACTCTTCTAATGATGTTTCATCATCCATGCCCATTGCCGTGGAAATGCGCAAACTAGGAACGATGTATTCCATGGGCATGACTCCCTCTTTCCCATAGACCAGCTTGAATGGTGTCCATCCTGTTAGCTGCTTGCAAGTAGTGCGATAGGCCCATAGCACAACAGAAATTTTTAGGTCCCAGTCATCATGGTTAGCATTACATACCTTAGTCAGCGATGTTTCCAATATTTTGTTGAATGCTTTGATAGTCCCATTCGCTTGCGGATGGTATGGTGTACTCTTCTTATGTTGCACCTGCAACTCCTTAGTTAGTGCTTTCACAATCCAGTTGACAAAGTGACTACCTTAGTCACTCATCAAAATCCAAGGAAACCCAAACTATGTCACTATGTTTTCAAAGATGAACCATGATGTTGTTGGAGGAGTACAATCTACAACTGATGTAGCTTTCGCCCACCTAGTCAGATAGTCGGTTACATTAATAATGTATCATGCACCAGTCCTCTTCCCTGGTGGATTAATAGGACCCACAAAATCCACCACCCACATATCAAAAGGTTGGAGAGTTACCTGTGGTACCAGAGGCATCTCATCCCGCAGCAATTGTTTACCAACATGCTGGCAGATGTCACAACTCCTCGTATATTCTGTGGAATCATTATGCAACATATGCCACCGTAGTCCAGCACACAACACCTTCCATGTGGTATCCCTTCCTCCATAATGGCCTCTCGCAACTCCTACATGTACCTCTTCTAAAATGGGACCCTGCTCATGCAGTAAAATACATCGTCGTAAGATTTCATCTGGTCCAAGCTTATATAAATTCCCAACAATTAATTGAAAATTAGAATCCTTTACTACCAGCTGTTTCTTTTGGCTCGTTGTCATGTCCTCCGTGGCGACACCAGTGGCCAAAAACTGAATAATTGGTGCATAGAGATCATCTACAATGTCAACACGGAACAATTGTGCATATGGTAATCCGTCATCAATATTGGTTGGTTCTTCACCGTTCTCAATGCGAGACAGATGATCCGGACCAGCGTTCAACTGTCTTGGCTTCACAACATTCAAAATCAAACTCCTGAAAGAGTATCAGCCATTGGAAGATATTCCCCCCCAACACAGGTTTATTAACCAGGTATTGCAAAGGAGAATGATCAGTGAACATCTTGAAATGTCCACCCAACAAATAGTTCCTAAACTTTTGCAAGGAATAAACCATCACCAAGCCTTCCCTTTCCACCATTGTATAATTTCATTCAGAAAATGACAACTTTTGACTGGCATATACAATTGAGTGATCCAAGTTTCCTTCTCTTGGTTGCGCAAGAACAACCCCCAGTGCAATAAAAGAGGCATCAACATGCACATGGAACTCCTTGTAGAAGGGATTTCTCCTTGCTACAGGGGCAGGAATGGCTCCCTTCTTTCTATAGGATAGAAGAGTAGGTTCCTGCTTGTAAAAATGCTGAAAAGAAAGTGGAAATAAAACTAGATAGAAATAAAATAAAAAACATAAAGAAGAGAAATGATGGAGAAACCCTTTGTGAACAATGGGTTAGGGTTTCACTTCCATTAACCTGCAAACAATTTTTAGAAACTAGAAACCTGCAAAACAAGTTAGGAAATAAACCTGCAAATAAACCATGGATTAGAAAGCAAAGAAATCACTAAGAAAATATAGAAAATAACAAGCTATACCTTTGCTAGCTGGAATATTTCACCTCCTGCGGACAACAAGGTGTTCCACTGGTTTGAATGGTTTAGATCTAGAACAAATAGAGGACAGAGGTTGAAGACTCTCCCTAGATGCTGTAGATATTTGGAATACAAGGCTTTGACAGTTCACCTATGTACCTGCAAAAAATCTCAACACCAAATGAATCAAAGCAACCAGAATATGATCTACTAATTAATGCTAGTGACTAAGGAATCTAGCAACATATATATGCGAAATCACAAAAACAACATCATATGTGGGATAGAAATCAACTTGCATTATAAATATGAAGAATTTTACAACCAAGCCTTAGTGTTGACATGCATCTCCATGAAACCAGCGCTTCATCCCCAAAAGCTCCGACTCTAGCTCTCTATGTTCTCTCCAAATGATCTTGGGCCAAGAATCAATCCAACAGCATAACAATACCTTTAATGTTCTCCCCTCAACCATGGCTATGAGCTCATATTTATAGGGCTTTAATGGATAGAGATGGTTGATAAATTAGTGGGTGAGGTGGCCTCTAGGATCCTAGGATGAGGAATCTCGAGCTCAACCAACCCAAAACAGTAGGGATAAGGCAGTACACGAGGCTTATCATCTAGAAGCCTCGAGAAACTTCTCTTTTTCTTTTTTTATCCAGGGTTCCATGCTTCTCCTTCTATGACAGAGAGGTTCTAGTAATAACCGCCTATTGTCCAATGGAAATGGACAGTGGCACCACTTGTGGACAAACTATGAAAGGTAATGCGAGCAGGGGTACTGCTCCTGGATAAAGGGGCATGTGCAATGCTCATAATTTGTATGATAGATTGATAAAAAACCATTTAGTTTCCACTCCAGAAGCTGGGATTCATGGCAAGTAAGTATGTCAAATGTCTTATCACATGATGGTGACAGGATTTTGGTATAACAAGATGCCCCCCAAAGCATGAGTCTTATACTGATACGATAAATGAGAGCTTTGAGAACAAGTCATCGCTAGGAGATGAAAACGTCGGCTCGATCGGAGTTTGTAGTCAAGTAGGCATCTGTAGTACATCAATATGTTGACTCATAGACACAAGTAACCAAACTCATAGTTGCAGACCAATACAAGGCAGATCCATGAGTGGAATAAACAAGCATGGCTACTAGAATACAGCGTAGATCCATGTGATAGAGGAATCAAACTTGGGCATAGCTACCAGACATACAACATAGATCTATGTCATACATACACAAATTTGAACATATCCATGACCATACAAATGTGGATCCATGCTAGATATACAAAACTCCATCGCAACCTAGGGAAAAAGCAATGAGCGCTTTTAAACAAATGCCCACGGTCTTTGTCTCGTCTTCCACAAAATACGATTCTATCCTAGTGACTACAATGATCTGAAGTCGAACATGGTAGAAACCACTTGATTACCGGCCAATGATGTGAACCATTAACAAGTGCAAGGGAGATCACCATTAATGTCAATGATTCCCAAGGTACTCTAGTACAATCTACTAAGTGTGAATAGATGTCCTGATGTTGAACACCCAGTCGATTCTATTGATCAAAGGTCAATGATGTGAACCTATGTCAAGAGTGAGAGAATTTGTCATTAAGGCATACAGATCTCAAGGTACTAAATATTGTTTCTAAGACTATTTCCCGGATGATGAGCTGATGTCGACAAGAATAGTCTCATCGAAGGAGGGCCATGATGAGTCCCACATCGATGAAACGAAAACCGAAACATAGTTCTAGAATGATGTGAATGTAGTAACCATATGACTAACTCAAAGATACTAACACAAAGACTATGTAGACTGTAGAGGTAAAAATTCTTCATATCCCCTTTGAACATCGGGTAGCACAACAAAATGACTTGCCATCATGACTAGACAAGACAGATACACAATATGACAGTGGACAATGCATTCTTTTGAAAGACTCAAAGGATTGGAATGACTCATGAAAGTGGATAGTCATGGAGATCAGCTAAATACCCAATTTCCTAACATGATTGTGTAGACAAGTGCCATGTTCAAAGGTAACGACAAATAACTACCATTATTTACAAAATGATTCCCTTCCCATTTTCCCCATCATGATCAATGAGTGCATCTTTTTGGTTTTACGAGTTCAAAGAGGGTAACAAACACTTGATATAGCTTGTCGAAAGACAAGTCCAGAATCATATGTTTTACGAACCTGAGAGAGGAGGGGTTCATTCCCAAAACAAGCCTCTCAATGGTTAATTTAACGAGTCCACTGAAAGAAAACTTGGTATCATTCGTGTTTAGAGAGTCTAAACGAATACAGAAGAAAACTCGATGGGGGTCCTTTTTCGTATAATTTAGTCTCTAAGGCCCGAAAAAGTGTAAAATCATACCTTAAAGAACTCTTCCAATCATGATTGGTTGGAGTGTTCCTTTCTCATAAATATTCCTATCCAAACCGAGAAAGAGATAGCCTACCGTCGGACGAACGAATCTTCAAATACATTAACAAGCATGAAGAAGACAAGATCGTTCGACAATATTTTCGTATTTAGGGAGCCTATAAAGAGTTTAAAGAGAACTCCATTAACCTTTTTCATGTTTGAATTCAGAGCACAAAAAAGTAATAAACTAAGCTCAAATCAAATTTCATGTTTTAACCAGAGCACAAAAAATGAAAAGTAAGCTCCACACCATCTTACTATTTTTAATGAGCTCGAAGATCAGTTGAAAGAATGATCGAAGAATGGTTTCATTTTTACGCAAGCTTGAAACGAATGGGTAAACTATGCTTGAAAAATCCCAGTAACATGGTATACAGAGGTTGAAATCTTTCCCCCAGCATGATTGCTAGTGAAGCTTACCCCTAGCAAGGTTGCTAGTGGCTCGACATGCCCCCAAGATTCATTTCATCTAATGATTCTTCTTCCATACCCAACCTAAAAACCTGGTTACTAATGTGAAAATGTTCACCAGGGGGGTAGGAAGAACAAGAATTGGGCAGGCAAAGGTTCAAGTTATAACAATAAAGTGAAGACTTGACTCAAAGGAAGGGGATCTTTTTCATTTTTATGCAAGCTTGAAATAGAAGGTAACTATGCTTGTAACATGATTTCATTTTTATGCAAGCTTGAAACCAAAAGGTAAACTATGCTTAAGGAAACCTACTTCATTTTTTAAACGAGCTTGAAATAGAAAATGAACTATGCTTGGGAATGATTTAATTTTTATGCAATATTGAAACCAAAAGGTAAACTATGCTTGAGGAGATCCATTTCATTTTTTAACGAGCTTAACATAGAATGGAAACTTTGCTCAGGAAAAACTGACATCATGGTCAGAAGCTGACGTGATGGTCAGGTGCTATTTAATTTTTTAACAAGCTTGACACAGAATGGGAACTTTGGTCAGAACATGGATTCATTTTTATGCAAGCTTGAAACCAAAAGCGTAAACTATGCTTAAGGAGTGGTTTTATTATTTAACGAGCTTGAAACCAAAAGTAAACTATGCTCTAGACATGGTTTCATTTTTATGCAAGATTGAAATCAAAAGCGTAAACTATGCTTAAGGAGTGGTTTTATTTTTTAATGAGCTTGAAATGATAGGGTAAACTATGCTCTAAAACCTACTCCAACCCAACATGATATCCAGAGGTTGGTAGGTTTCCGCCATTACATAAAAGCTAGCAGCTTAGATCTATTATGATGTCCATAGACTAGAGCCATGTCCCCCATTTTACCTATGATTGGAAGAAGCTAACTAGAAGGGGAAAGAGCCACAAGAACATGCGGCACATTCAGGGAAGTTTGATTACTGGGAGTCACACAATGGTTGGGTGTAACAAAGGAAAGCTGATCAATGGTCACAATCTTCCCATCATGGGGAAAATGCATAACTCTAAAGAGTGTGGACACAACATCCTTCATGGCATAAACATAATCATGTCCAAGGAGCAGATTGAAATATAAACAACCTTGGACCACCATAACATCAATGCAAATGATTTTCCCTCCTAATGTAATAGGAAAATAAGGAAGGGTCCCTAAAGGTGCAGTAAGCCTGCAATTAAAAGCCAATATCTGATCGGTGACCAGCACAAGTTGAGGAGAGCCTAAAGCTTTCCAAGCAGTTGAGGATAGAATACTAACAGAAACCCCTCGTCAACAATAGTGCAAAGTATCCTCCTAGAAATAACATTCACAAATATCTAGAAAGGAACACTTGAATGAATATGAGACTTTGTTAGGTTACTCCATTCAAAGGAAATAACCTCACTACTCGAAGAGGGTTCTGTCAAAACAGACAAAATTTCCTCTTATCGAGAACAATCAAAATGAAGCATAAAAACTTCAGCAGGTTTTGGTTCATTCTCTACTGGAAGAGAAGAACAAGACAAAGATTTGGTCGAAGAGACTACTTCAGTCTTAACACTCTCTGATGAAAGAGCAGGATTGGGTGGAAATGACACTGACTCGACCACTTTAAATTCACTCTCCAAAGGAAGAGTGGGATCAACCACAGATAAATCTGAATCGACCACTTGGTCAACCAGTGGGGGATCGAGGGATAGCTTACTATCACTTTTTGGAATCACCTTTTGATGATCAGTAATATTTTCCAACCAACACTAAGCTTCATCCATGCTTGGACAAAGAAAAGTACGATGCATAGCCTTAAATATCAAACAAGGATACAAGACTTTACCCTTACGACCTTCTACCAATGGGCCACTGGTTGAGGGAGTATTGTCAACATGATGGTCAGAGGTTGATGAAATAGATGGTTTGGACCTTTTAGACCACTCTTCTTATACACGGGAGAGACCAAGACACTCCTTAAGAAGGTGTCCCCCCTTGCAAAGCTTACAAGGGAACTTGGGTTTTTCGGGCGTTCTCTTAGAATGAGCACCATCAAGAGAAAATGGTTGCTTCTTTTTCTCTTTCTTATTTTTATTCTTTTTACCCTTCCCTTTCTTATTCTTCTTACCCACATGACTACTAACCATAGAGCTTTGGTCAAGAGAAGAAGAAGAAAAGGGTGAAGCCACAATCGACGAAGAAGGAGCAAGATTATGTTGAGGTCGATCCTCTCCTGGAGGAGAGATGACATTTGAGACATTAGGTGTAACAGGAATTACCAGATTAAAAATTCAGACTAGTAATCCTATAGTCAATCCAGGAAGATTTAGAGTGGCAATAAAGGGAGGACCAATACCTTCACTTGGAGGGAATACAAAAGGTACACCTTGGAAAGGGACCTCTTGAGTGGTAGTCCCAAATAAGGATGCCATCTCTAAGCTCTCTAATAACCAAGCAAGTACTATTCAAACTAAAAGCAACAAGCAAACATGTGAAAGGAGTGGATAAGAGTCAGGAACCTCACAAGACAGGCCAAAAGGATAACTTAGATGGTTTGAGGATTCCTTAAAGGGTCTCCCGATATATGCAAGGTATGAGGGAGCTCAAATCGGTAGTAGTGCTATCTAATGCATAACTATACACAAGGGGCCTTTCGATATACAATCAAGTACGTGAAGTACCTTTCTATATACCTCAAGGGTACGTGAAAGGCTGTTCGATATACCGACGGTACATGGAAGAATTGTGTGAGTCCCGGGATGTAATGTGGATAAGTAATGACATCTCCTACACTTAATGACGCCCGAACATGTCTCTAACTTATCACTCAAATTGATAAAATTTTTAACCTAGTACTACCGTTAATTTTATCTTGTGTGTGTAGGTGGAACCATGGAGTGAAAACTTGAATATAAAGAATATGCACATAGATCTATTTGATGATGCAAGTTTTCCTCTTCAATGAAATTCTACCTAAGAGAGGGAGAGAGATTTACTTTTCTTCCCAAAAAATGCACACCCAAATGCAAATGTAATTCTATCTTTTCAACCGAAAAGTGAAATATCAATGCACCCCAAACAATGTTCAAAGCAAATAAGAAAGAGATCTAGAGAACATATAACATAAATCAAAATGTTTCCTATCTTTTCATGCTTGAAAAAGACGCATAAAAACTTAACGGAAAGACGATTTCACTAACATTTCTAAACAAATCTAACTCTAATGCATGCAAAGATGAAAACAGATTTTTCTTCTCAATGAAAGTAAGATCTATATCAAGGAAAATATTGTTGAATTGAGTATAGAAACAGAGCATAAAAGACCGAAATGACTCAGATCTGAATAGATCTGGAAATTTCAAACCCAAATAATGCAAGTCAGAAAGTAGATCTGACTAAAAAGAGTCGAAGAAAATGGAGCCTAGATTCGGACAAGAGTTGCATACTAAGGAAGATCAAAACAACTGATACACTAACATTGTCCCCAATATGGTCGCCAGATTTGTTAGCTGGAATATTTCACCTCCTGTAGACAGCAAGGTGTTCCACTAGTCTGAATGGTTCAGATCCAGAATAAATAGAGGACATAGGTTGAAGACTCTCCCTAGACGCTGTAGATATCTGGAATACAAGGCTTTGATAGTTCACCTGTGTACCTGCAAAAAATCTCAATACAAAACGAATCAAAGCAACCAAAATATGATCTACTAATCTATGCTAGTGACTAAGGAATCTAGCAACATATATATGCGAAATCACAACAACAACATCATATGTGGGACAAAAATCAACTTGCATTAGAAATATGAAGAAGTTTACAACCAAGCCTTAGTGTTGACATGCATCTCCATGAAACCAGCTCTTCATCCCCAAAAGCTCCAACTCTAGCTCTCTTTGCTCTCTCCAAATGATCTTGGGACAAGAATCAATCCAACAGCATAACAGTACCTTTAATGTTCTGCCCTCAACCATGGCTATGAGCTCATATTTATAGGGCTTTAATGGATAGAGATGGTTGAGAAATTAGTGGGTGAGGTGGCCTCTAAGATCCTAGGATGAGGGATATCGAGCTCAACCAACCCACAATAGTAGGGATAAAGTAGTACACAAGGCTTATCATCTAGAAGCCTCGAGAAACTTCTCTTTTTCCCTTTTTACCCAGGGTACAATGCTTATCCTTCTATGACAGAGCAGTTCTGGTAATAACCGCCTATGGACCAAGGTAAATGGGTGGTGGCACCGCTGGTGGAAAACCTATGAAAGGCAGTGCAAGTAGGGGTACCACTCCTGGATAAAGGGGCATGTGTAGTGCTGGGAATTTGTATGACAGATTGATAAAAAACCATTTAGTTTCCACTCTAGAAGCTGGGATTCAGGGCAAGTAGGTATGTCAAATGTCTTATCACATGATGGTGATAGGATTTTGGTATAACAACCTTCTCTTTGGGTGGAATGGGCCACCATGCCCTGGCTTGAAGAAGCACCTCTCTCTTGGATGGGGGAGCTATGGCTCAACTGAGATGGAGGAGAGGGAGTGTGGATGGCTTGAGAGACACAGGGTCTCAAGGAATCCATGGGAAGCATAATAGTATGAAAGGGAGAAGTTCTTTGAGAGTGACCCCACACCCTCCTTTTATAGCTTTTTTGGGGTTTTAGGGTTTTAAGCCCTTGGTCTGGGCTTTAGCCCCTTTTTTGGGCTTTTATCCCCTTCTACCAAAACTTCAGCTCCTTTTAGGGTTTTAGGCTCCTTTGAGGGGTTTTAGCCCCTTTTTGGAGACTTTAGGCCCTATGAGAGTTATTTAGGCTCCTTTTTGGGGTTTTTAAGCCCTTTTCTTCATCCTTAGGCCTTTTTGAGGGCGTGGGGGTCTAATGGGGTGTTATGAAGGTTATGAATGGGTGTCCTTAGGTGGTGTAGGCCATGTAGAGCTGAGTGAGGGATTTTTTGGGTTAACATATTGCCCCCTGATGTGTGAGGGAAGGAGCTCATCATATGGCCAATTGAAATCATAGGATTTGCTACGTAGAGGTGGTGCTTCCGGGGCTGGGGCATGGTGGCTTTTGGTTTTTGTATTAATATGGTTCCCATCAATGGGTGAGATACAAATAATGTGTGACATGTATATGGATGAGGTGGGCATCCCCATGCTCATGACAATGTCAAAAGAATAATTTGATCTATGCTCTAAAATACAAGAGCTGATCATATACAACTGATGATACAATAATGGTTGCCTCATTGTGAGGCTGAATATAATACTGTTCTGGTACATTGGACCCATGGAATGCTATATCTTCATGATTGACAGTCTGCTGGATTTGGGACAATACATAGTTGTTTGGACTCGCTGATTGAGAGTCAGATTCTTTGTGGTACAAGTATGCTGCATCAATCATAAAGGCATATCGAAGCACTGTTGGGGATTCTGAACACTGTCTCCAACACAACCAAAAAATCACAAGGGACATAACCTATTTAGGTCCCTCAAGTAGACTCATCAATGTGCTAGAGTCAGGTGACATCCGAGGTCTTCAACCAAGTACTGTGCAGACCAAACCCTATACAAATCTCAACAGTGTGAAGATGTAGTTGGAGTCGAGCATGTGAGAAACAACCATCCCAAGAGGCACTAAGGACTCCTCTCAAGTCGTCCAAGGAAATCATCAATAAGGTTAATGAGACCAGGATATAGGGACCTCTGGGTCTATCCTCTAGAATATATG
Organism: Pseudotsuga menziesii; assembly: GCA_001517045.1. Lineage (NCBI taxonomy): Eukaryota > Viridiplantae > Streptophyta > Pinopsida > Pinales > Pinaceae > Pseudotsuga > Pseudotsuga menziesii. Next base: position 109,668 of record LPNX010617309.1, on the reverse strand, counting down.
TGTTGTCGTTGACAGAGGGAGACCTGCCCCTAGTCAAGGCAATGATGTTTCCTTGACAAGGAGCGTGAGGGAAATAACTGAAAGGTGTGAGACAATCTGCGGATTGGCCCACTGAATGGCGGGGGGGAGGGGGAGTTAAATAATTGAACAGGGGCAAGTGGAGTGTGGTAGACTCAAACTTCCTTTGTTCGGAGTATGATGGCAGGGAGGACTAGGAAGCAAATGAAACTCGACTCATGCGAATGGGATCATTGTTGTAATACCGAGAATGTCACTATAAATGGGAAATAGTTGGAGGAAGTAGACATTTTTGATATCGATGGGATCCAAGGAAGACATATTGTAGTGTACTCTAAACAAAGGTGACCCAATGTGGGAATGCTTCCAAACTCTTTTCTATGGGGTGGTGTCTAGGGACACCATTGTGGTACAATCTCATGAATTTTTGGTGAGCCTGAGAAAGTAAATGCTCGTTGGTGCTTTCAATTTTAGAGAATCTGAAAACATGAAGAAGAATCCAGTGGGGGATCCTTTTCATTGGTAGTCTCCTGTTCCCAAAAAAGGATAAAAGTATACATAGGAGAGCTCGCCCATCCTGTAGGGGATGAGAGACTTCTTTACCATTGGTAGTCCAATCAGGCTGAAAAAGGTTAAACCTATACTAACTGGACGGTCATTCAGATACTTTTATGAGCATGAACGAAACCAATTTTGCTCGGCAATCTTTTCTTAATGAGAAGGCTAGAAAAGAGCTTAACGACAACCCATGGTGAGCTTTTTCGTAAAGTGCAGCCCCTCTGCCTGAGAAAGCATAAAAATGTGTAGGCGGGAATGGTTTTGGCTTGAATACGCCAAGTTGGTCCTTTTGATTTGATGGTCTACATGGTCCGCAAAAGGAGGTAAATGAGACGATGTAAACGCCCTTTCCTATACTTTAGCGACCGGGAAAGGAAGCAGCTGCGCTCAGCTATCATTTCATTGTTTTAAGGAATCAGAAAAGAGATTAAACAAAACTCCAGTGTGGTCAACCGATTGCGGTGGCATAGGCAGTGCCCCATGTTGGGACAGTGCAAAGAGGTCCAAAGGTCATATGTGTAGTATGGATGAAGTAGAAGGCTCTCAAACATACCAATACATGCGTGGGATAGATCATAGTAGAGGCTCACGAGTCAGTGCGGAAGATGCATGCAAACTGAGGTGGCTCTCAAATAGAAGTCAAGAGAGCATGTGTGTGTGTTGTGGTGGACAGACTTGACTACATGCAATGTGAGTGCAAGTCCAAGGCACTTATATGACAAATACATGCAAGAAAAATAAATCATTTTGTGGACAATGGTCCAGAAGTCCACCTAAGGTGCGGTGGATGGAAGAGACAACTATGCGTTAAAATACAGAAAAGTAAAAAATAAAAATCCTTAATGGGTAGTGGCCCAAGAAATCGCATGAGTAGCGATTGGGAAGTGTGATACAATTACAGGTTCGTAGACACTTGCATCATCAAGTCATGGCTCATAAATCAAGGTAGCTTCCAGGAAGCAGTCCCGAAATTTGTTTGTTAAACATGAGACGATGGTCTCATAAGGAGATGGAAATTTGGGCTCGGAGGTGTGAGAGGTGTCTCAAACAGGCTCCGGGTGACTCTAATTTAGCAGCTGATGGTGCTGCCTTCGAATGGGGGCCTTTGATTTGTGGTAAAAATGTTGCAAAACAAAAAAGGAAAAAAAAAACTATGCTATAAGGGACTGATAGTGGTTATATCAGGCCTAGACTCTCTTGAGGTAGATCCTGTTGCGTAGCTTCTTTAAGAGTCGACCGTCTGAGTCAGCAAAGAGGTATGCCCCCTTGCTAAGACAAAGGTCATTAGCAAGGTGGGATAATGAAATCTGGTATTTTATGGGAAGAACCGATTCCACACTATGGTTTAAAGGGAATGGGGTAAAACTGAAGGCAGTCTTACATATATCTCCGTCATTGCATAAGTGGCGCTGGGATAGATTAGGTGGATCTTCCACGGCCGACGAGGCAGAAGGGAAAATGGTGCTAGAGATCATGTAAATGGTATTGGTTATGGTTTTTGTGTCTTTGTCCCTAGTCTCTGTTGGAGGAAGAGGGGTAGGCCTGGAGACAGAAGGAGTCTTTGATGGACCTAGAGGTAGGTGCAACATCATCTCAATTGGTCGGACATGAGTCAACACATTCTGGGGCCTCAGAGGTACGGTAGGTGGTTCAAGGTACCACATAGGATCTCCTAGTCTAAAATCCTATAGATTGAGGGTTTCCAAGGTAGACTTACTCATGATCTTGGATGGTAGGAAAAGAAAAAGGAAAAGGAAAAGGAAAAGGATCATGTTGATCGGGAATGAACCCCACTGTTTCCCTGGTAACTGAGGTTGTGGCGGTGGCTGGGGAAACAACAGAAGAGAGAGTTCTGATGGACCATCGGTGATGGTGGAGACAAGAGGGTTTGTAGAACTGGACATCATGTAAATGGACATGGTGTCTAAAGAAGGAGGTGGGGGATGGAATTCTTCGATCAGAGTGATCTCAGATTCAAGGGAATGCTGTTAAAGGTTGGCTAGAGCCATTTGATACTCGAACAAGTCTTGGAAATGGTGAGAATAATGTCCATATAGACCGCAAAGGGCACAAGCGTGGTTTGTTCTCAATCTCTTGTTTCTGACTATTGACACGGTTGGAAGTTCAACCATGGGGAGGTTTTCGGTTGTATCCATGGCATCTAAATGTGCAGGGATCATTGAGATTTTAGGGTAACTCTGATTTGGATGGACCTGTTGCTCACAGACAACGCAAGGCGGGACTTGTCACGGTTCTATGGTGGCTTTAGCATTCTTTCCTGTAGCCCTTTTCGGGTGGGACAGTGTGGGTGCGGGTGCAACAGTTGGCTTTTGTGGGCCAGGTGGAGGGTGATACTCCACCATCACGGTTGCACCGGGGTTAAAACAACCCAGGGCATTGGTGGTTGAGCTGGTGGATCAAGATACCATACCAAAATTCCCAATGTGAAGTTAGGTAGGCTTAAGGTGGCCATTACCAGCTTGCTCATGACCCCAGGCAGGGGAAAGAGGAAGGGAATCATATGGACTGGCGATGAGCCCAAATAACTCCCTGCTGGTTTCATGTGGGGATGCAGTTGTGGTTGCGGCTGCACAAAATGCTACTGCTACGGGTGATGTTGCGGCTGTTGTTGGTGTTGTGGCTATGGACAATGTTGTGGTTGTGGTTTGGGTTGCATCTGCGGTTGTTGTTTGGGTGTAGCGGTGCCAGATGAGACCATGCACAAGTCCACAGTCCCATTTTGTATTGGTGGCGGTGAAACTGATGGGAAAGGAGCCATCATGGTGGGATCGACAAACAACCCAGGGCCCACATTCAACAATGGTTAGGATGGTGTGTTGTCAACCATAGTGTTGATTGCAGGGACGACATTAGAGTGTGTAGGCATCCCTTGTGGCTCAATAGTGGTGATGGTCAGGATAACATTGGTGGGTGTTGTTAACCCTTGTGGATCATGATAAGTGAGCTGATCAACCGTCACAATATTCCCTTCGTGGGGGAACATCATGAGATAGAAGACAGTTGATGCAACAGCTCTCATGGCATACATATAACTCCTTCCGTGGAGAAGGTTATAGTCCAGTTGAGCATTGATGACCTCTATGTCGATCAACACTATCTTCCTAGCTAATGTGATGGGGACATGGGGGAGGATTCCTTGGGATTTAGTGGGATGTCCATCATAATCCCGCAGAGTTGTGGAGGATGGTTGCAGAATCAGTGATCGGAGTTTCTGCCAAACCAAGGTGGACATAAAGCATGTGGATGCCCCCTCATCCACTATGCACTGGTGCACAACAAAATTCTAGATGGTCGATGGCATGCATGGTTCTTCGTTCTCCATGTCAAATGTGATCAACTTGGAGTCGGAAGGGTCTAATACCCCAAGGGCATCTAGTAAGGCTTTCCACTATGTTGGGAAGGTTTTAATTACCTCAATAGAGGACATGGCAGTTGGAATTTGGGACAAATCATCCATAATTCTATAGCTAATTGTAGCTCTAGACGTGGCGTTATTTGCAATCCTGCATACGGGGGGTGCGGGAATGGGAGTAACTGAAGAGGTAGGTTGATTGTTTTGGATGTTGATGTCGTTGATGTGTCAGTAGGTTTGGTGGTGGTACCGTACTAATTCCGTCTAGTTTGCATGTTGACCTCTTCAATCGTCATGGCTAGCAGGTGGTGAACACTTGTTTCAACTGTGGTAAGTGCCACCAGAGCATTGGAATTTGGTTGGGGAGGGGGTGCGGTTGCCACCAATACTTGGACTGGTAGTGGGTTTTGAAGCACCATAGGAGGAGGTCCTTGTGGTGTAGGGTTGGGTTGGGCTTGATTTGCAGTGTTGGTGGGCTATTGAACCTCGTTTTGAATGGCCTGCTTAGCTCAACCCATGAGGGGACACTCGAATGTGTAGTACCCATAAACATCACATAATGTGCATGGTTGGTTTGTGCGAAATGAGGTGTTGCGTCTTGGTGCATTTAGTCATGGGGGGTTTCGAGCTGGCCAGTTTGCCGTGGCATTGTTGGGAGGGTTTAGTTGTTGACTACCTCCCTATGGTTGGTTGTTTCCTTGGTTCCAGGGTCGATTATTTCTATCTTTCCCTTGTTGATTGTTGGGGGCAGGCTGGTTGGGATGGTTTTGTTGTGCAAACACTTGTCCCAATGTAGCGGGTTGAGCGGGGGTAGGGGCTTGAACTATTTTCATTGGAAGTGCATAGTATATTTGTGGGGGTGACAGTGCCACAAATGTGGGAATTTTCCCTGCATACTGTTGTGTTGGCTAAGCCATGTCCCGAGCCTACTGCGATGGCGCAGGTTGTGTGTAGGAAGTTGTTGCTCCGGACTGGAACATCATTCTTGTGTAGTCTAAAGTTTGGTTTTGGTAAGCAACACTAGTATTATTTCTTGGTTTTGATGGAACTACAGGTGGTGTTGGTCAGTGTTGTGGCTGTTGGGAGACCAATCCTATGATTCCATCTGTAGCATGGGTTTCCCCTAGTGCATCGTGATAGGAGGTTCCTGTGCGGGGAGTGTCTAGGATGACAATGTACAGGTATCCAGACTGAGCATAGATGAGGTCAAACTGTTGAGATTTCATTATGGCCTCTTCTTTGGATTGGGGATGTTCAAATGCAACATCCTTTGTTATGGGTGGTAGCAAGGTCTTAAGGAACCAATCCAATAAGATCCTGTCATCAAGTTGTATTTTACATAGGCTGCGGTGTCACTGCCACTCATGGATATGGTCAGTTATATGAGTGGCAGTGTTTTGACGACAGGATAATAGGATCTCCACCCCCTCGTCATATCTGACGGGGAGTTGGAAATACTGTAGGAACATGAAGGCTAGGGAGTTGAAATTAGGGTACTTGGCTTGTGGTAGCTCAATGTACCATTTGGATGTAGCACTTGTGAGGGTGCATTGGAATAGCTTCAGTCTGATGGAATCATCTACGATACTATTTGATGAGCACCACAGATGGAATGTCATTTTGTGGTTTTGCGGACATTCCCCTGCATTGCCTTCAAACTTGGGAATGTCTGATGGCAACTTGGTTGGCATGGGTGGTCAGAAAGCTTGGTGGTGGATGGGCTCATTTGTTAACCATGCCAAATCAGGCAGGTTAAGATGAGCCATGAATGGTATATTTGACCCCAAGTTGATGTGGGATGGAGCTGCGATGGTGGTGGGATTTGCAAGTGCATAATGCATCTGCACAGCTGGGGGTACTTGCGGTGGTACCATTATGGATAGGCCAATGTCCTGAAGTGTGGTGGGAGGGACAGTATGGGTGGCGGGGACATTTCCCCCATGTATGATAGTAGGGGCAATGTAAGTGGATGGTCCACTGCCACCCTGTGTGGTAGGAGGGGCAGTGTGTGTGGAGGGGCCACTAACCTCGTGTGTTGCAAGTGGGCCTGCTTAGCTGGTCACTATGGGTAGTGGAAATTGACTGATGATAGTTTACATAACTGTGCTTGTGCCACCTACAGGGTTGTTGGTGACAGGTTGTGGTGTGGACATGGGTCCACTGGCTATGGTTATGTCAAAAAATGGATCTGGATTTGCACCAGCCATGGGCCTTGATGGTGTTGCATGGAGGTATCGTTTAGACTGATATGGGTATGAATTTGAAGCAAAGGATATGCGGCCTTCTGATGGTGTGCAAGGTTGTCGAGAATAGGCTCGATGGTGTTGGTTCAATGTTTCGAATGGTGGTGGTTTGCCTCTTAGGCATGAGGAAGAGCGTGGGGGATCAATTGTGTTAGATGTTTATCAAACTGGTGGGAATGATTTTTGGACCCCAGTTTCAATGGATTCCTATTGGCTATAGTTGGTCACTCGGCCACCAAGACTACCAGAAGACAGCGCTTGGTTTTTTCCTCATGGGCATTTTCTACTCAATCGGTGGAGGTAGTTTCCCATTTCGCTTGGAAATTCCTCTCAGTGGCCAGCTACTTTGGGGTTCCCGTGGTACTCCTCATAATGAGTTTCTAGGAAGATCCCAAGTACTTCCCATAGTTGAAGTAGTTAGGGACTTATGTCCTCAAAGACTACAGATTGTTTGAACTTAGTGTAAATTGATAAATTTTAAGACTCTCTCTGCGTCATGAATTGAGTTGGGTTGATTACTTGGTATGGTGTATTTTTTTTTTCTGTCTTTCTGGTATTTGGTAGCTCCAAATGGTTTATGAATTCATCATATTGTGGTAGAGTTCATGTCATTTTGGATGCAAGCATTGAGTAATCAAAAATTTGTAAGCAAATACAGTTTTTAACCCTAAATGTTTATGGCCTAACTAGATGACTACCTCACACTGATATTCCTCTTCAACCAAGAGAAGGTGCTGGGCTCTCAACACAATGGGAGTAACCCCATATGTAGATGCATAGGTCACCTCCCGGATGCAAGGTTTGTTAGCAGTGAGGACGCTTAGCACCATGAGAAGCCCTCCTTCTCTACCCCCTCTACCTTCCAGGTCATCCAATTTTAATGGTTGAGAACAATATTCAATGAAGGGCCTAGGACTATACGAGCTTGCCCTTCGTCGTATCCTAGAATACCCTGAAGGGTGATAACTAGGTATAGGAAGAAGGGTAAGCAAGACTGCTAATTTTACTGTCAATTTTAGTTAAGCTACATTAATTAAGTCATTAAATTTTGTTCGAAATTTACACATTGTTTCTTCATGAATTTACAGTAAATTAAAATAGAAACTGAAATTGAACTAATGTGTTGGACAGAGGTAGCTGAGCCACACTAACATTCCCTATTAAACTAAAATTTAACCTCTAATTGACAGACTGCACATTTCTCATCAAATTTGGTGAGGGGGTTGCAATTTTTTTTCAGAAACAAGCGAGGGGTTTGCACAGATTTCACAAACATAAGCGGTTTGTGTTTTTGAGTGAAGTCACACCTTTTGAGGGTTTAAGGGAGACCTGGTTGCACCTGTTAGGCCAAAAATAGTGACCTCATCCCTTGTTCAGGCTCGATAAGTGTGACTTGCCCTGGATTTGGGGTTTTTCTGATCTTGAGTCAGATTCAGCTGATAGTAACTTGTACTGTGGCCAAACTAACTCAGATTTGCCTAGCAGAGGCTTCAGAAACACTAATAAATGGAAATAAACTAGATCTAAACTGGATTTGACATGGAATTTTAAAAACTAGGGAAAAAATTGAAAAAACATGAAATTTTAAAAATCTGGACCAAGGATCCTGTGGGATCAACCTGGTATGGTCGCCAGTTCTGTAGCAAGGATTTCTCCTTGCTACAGGGGTAGGAATGGATCCCTTCTATCTATAGGATAGAAGGGTAGGTTCCTGCTTGTAAAAATGCTGAAAAGGAAGCGGAAATAAAACTAGACAGAAATAAAATAAAGAACAGAAAGAAGAGAAATGATGGAGAACCCCTCCGCAAACAATGGGTTAGGGTTCCGCTTCCAATAACCTGCAAACAACTATTAGAAACTAGAAACCTGCAAAACAAGTTAGGAAATAAACCTGTGAATAAACCATGGATTAGAAAGCAAAGAAATCACTAAGCAAATATATAAAATAACAAGCTATACCTTCTCTTTGGGTGGAATGGGCCACCATGCCCTGGCTTGAAGAAGCACCTCTCTCTTGGATGGGGGAGCTATGGCTCAATGGATATGGAGGAGAGGGAGTGTGGGTGGCTTGAGAGACAAAGGGTCTCAATTCATCCATGGGAAACATAACAATATGCAAGGGAGAAGTTCTTTGAGAGTGACCCCCCACCCTCCTTTTATAGTTTTTTTAGGGTTTTAGGGTTTTAGGCTCCTTTGAGGGGTTTAAGCCCCTTTTTGGAGACTTTAGCCCCTAGGAGAGTTATTTGGGCTCCTTTTTGGGGTTTTTAAGCCCTTTTCTTCATCCTTAAGCCTTTTTGAGGGTGTGGGGGTCTAATGGGGTGTTACAAAGGTTGTGAATGGGTGTCCTTAGGTGGTGTATTCCATGTAGAGCTGAGTGATGGATTTTTTGGGTTAACGCTCCTTATTCCAATCTGGGAAAATCAGTATAGGTGCAGAGGCCATCTTGGCCTTCAATGTGTAAAAAATTCCTTGGCATTCATGGTTCCATTCAAATGCAGCATCCTTATTTAGTATCTTCTCCATAGGAGCAGTAATCATAGTGTATCCTTTAAAATACTTGCGATAATACCCTAAATGACCCAGCATCGCCTGAAGAATATGCACATTTGTCAGTGGCGGTAAACTGAGGATTAGCGTGATCTTTGCCGGATTGATCAAGAGACCTTCCTTACATACTATGTGCCCAATTAGCATGCCAAATGGCACACAGAAAATACACTTCTTAGTGTTTAATGCAATCTGATTTTGTTGACACCTTTCTAGCATTAGTCGCAAGTTGTCGAGATGGTCCCTAATTAGTCCATAGGCAGTCTAATCATCCATATACACCTGTATGAACTTTTCAATAAAGTATTTAAACACAGTGACAACTACCTGAGAGAATACTGCTGGTACATTCTTCACCCCAAAAGGCATGATGTATATTGAAAACAACCCCATTCAGTGACAAACATGGTCTTATGGCAATCCTCCTTTGCAATCTGGATCTGGTGGTATTTTGAAAAACCATCTGTGAAGGAATACATCTCATGGCCACCTACTCCTTCAAGAACTTCATCTATAAAGGGGGTCAGGAATGGATCATGCACGCATGCATCATTAAACCTCCTTAGGTCAACGAAAATGTGGATTGCGCTGGTCTTTTTATCCTGGACCACCATAGGGCTTATCCACTCTAACTCTTCTACAGGCTCAATCATCCCAACATCTAGCATCTGATCAATCTCAGCCTTCACATGGTCCTTGTATCGTGGATTCAGTCGATACGACCTCTATCGCACCGGTTTGGCATATGGTTTCAACATGATTTTCATCTCCCCCAGGTCTCCTAAAATCCCCTTCATTTATGAAAACCGTGTTGGAAAAAGGTCCTAGAATTCATGTAGGCAGTCTTTGATTTTGGCAATGGTCTCCTTGCCGTAGTATTCCTCGACATTGGCAAATTTCAGGTTCTCTTCAAATCCAATGTTGACTTTTTGAATCCGTAGTAGCTGACTCATTGAGTCCATCAATATGTCCGGGGATACAACACCACAGCTTCCTTCTGACTCTGGAATATTAACATTCTGCAACTCATTGTCATCTTCAGATTACCCGAACAAGTTTTAGCATGTCATCATGGACTGGATGGAGCAGTGCGCATGTGGATCAACTGGGTATACAACAGGGATGACTTTCAGTACCACATCATGGATAATGTATAAAGCATTACATACCTCTGGGTTGACATCCTAAAAACTAAATGTCTGTGCAAAGCAACCAGACAACTCCTCCCAAGTGGTGATAGTTCTGCGCAACTTTGCCGCTACATGCTAGGATCTCCGCATTTCTTCCGGAGTGTGAACAAAAGTGTGGACCCATTCATACCTGAGTTGCGACACCCATAAAGTCTGACACTCGATCAAATGACTGATGGGATCATTCCATCCTTCGTATCGCCCAACATGATAGACCTCAGAATCACTGAAGCACACCATCATCAATCTTTGGCACTGTTCCCAGTCATGGATCATGTTATCTCTAAGGTTGTTTTTTCATTTTTATCCTAGGGTTTTAGAGTTTTTGTTTATGTTGAGTACATTTCTTTAATTTTAACTTATTTTATATCTTTGAGTGACATAATTTTTTTATATTTTTTATTGTGATTTCCTTTGAAGGCTCAAATCATGTATTATTTAAAGTTATGAACCTATATCAAGAGCAAGAGGTTTTATTATAAATTGGATTTTATAAACTGACATCATTCCTTCAAAGTATTGCATTGATGGTTTTATTCATGAATATAATTCATTGTAAAAAATATTACAATGGTATATGGATGTATGTAAATACATGATAAACTTGACAGGCTCGGTACTGTGATATAAGAGCATCATTATTATTTCTTAAGGCAGTCCTGTCTAAATAATAATTTTTACTTTGTGTCACTCATCTGCTTTCACAAATGTTCTTCATATGAATTTGAGGCATTTGGTGTAATGAGTAATGGTACCAATGTTGACAACGTTGACAGTTGACAGTAATATTCTATATTTCCCTAAAAATCGGTCATATTACTGTTCTCAAATTCCATTTGCTTTGTGAAGTTTATATTTTGAAGAGTTTGTAGAATGCCAAGAGTAACAATGGAAGAAGATTTAGAAATTGTGGTGAAAAGAAGACCGACAGGCCTAATTTGCAGACTGGAACCCGATAACACACAATGGATACTGCAATTTCCAAGGTCAGCCCAGTTGATGAAAAATGCTGGATGGTTTTCTTTCTGTGAAAAGTTGCAGGGTTATCATTCACAGGTAACTATGGCTTTTATAAAAAATTATAAAGATGGAATGGTTTAGCTTAAGAGTTTAAATATCATGGTGAATGAAGAGTCTATTGCCAAAGCAATAGGGGTTCCAGCGTAAGGAGAAAGATGGTTTAAGCAGCAGGATTTTCAAGGAAATTATGGTGAGTTCTTAATGCTAGGGTTTGAAAAATTAGACTGGAAAAATGGTATTCATGTGAGAAAGATAAAACCTAACTGGAAAATTCCCTTGGAAATGGTGCAAAATTATATTACATGTGAAGGTTAGTATGACAGGGTTCTCAAATGTCATTTACGGTTGTTGATGCACCTCAATCGAATCTTGAAGCTCAATCTCCCATTTTATCTATTGAAGAGCTTGCAAAATATGGTTACGTGGGTTCAATCCCATCGAGAGCATATTGCTCGTTCTGTATACCATCAAGGTTTAATAAAATTGTTGCTGATTTCACAATTGCATAGAGAAGGATGAACTTGGGAAAGTTTGATGTCAGGATTAGGGTTTGAAGAAAGGACCAAAGAAAAAGGAAAAAGGGTAATAGAAGACTCAAACCAAAAAACAAGAAATCATGAAGAACAATCTGAATATGTTATAGCAGAAGGTAAGGGTTTTGTAGAAGAACTAAATCAGAATAATTTGTTTCCTGAAGTTTTAGTTACAGATGAAAACCATGAAACATTAAGTATGATGTTAAATAATATAACTTTAAAGAATGAAGCACGAGTTCAGCTTTTGAAATCACAAAGCATTGGTGTGAAGCCTAGGACTAGGTTAAGAAGTAAATTGCAGGTAGAAATGGAATTGGTGCATGAAGACTGTGAAGAAATTGTGATGATAAATGATTCTTTCAGTGAAGAAACTGTACACACATCCAAAGGTCAATATGGTTTAGATAATGAGAATTTCATTGATGTTCAAGGAGTTGTAAGGTCTATACCAGAAATATTTTGCACAAATAAACAAGTGTGTTCAGAAGATTGTTCAATCTCAAAGCTTCCACATGAAGATGAGGTCCTTATGAAAGAAGAATCCATTAAAATAACTCCAGAATTAAACCAAATTAAGAAATATTTGCAGACATATAAGGAGCAAACCAGGTTTTTACATAATATTAATGAGAAGTTAATGACTGCAAATAAAATATTACAAGAGGATTTGGAGGAGAAAGAAGCAGATTATCAGAAGTTACTTTCAATATCTAAAGACATTTTGAAAGAGAAAAGAACCATCCAGAAGCAGTTCAAACACATGAAGACTCAGAGTAAGGAGGCGCACAATCAAATGGAGAACAACGATGCCGAGTTTGCCAAATTGCAAAGAAGATACCAGGTTTTAAGTGATCTAACTGTCTTGGCAGAGGCTTCTAAGAGTCTTTAGACTTAGATTCATAGTTGGATTTTGAAAGCAATTAGGTTTTGACAGATGTCTATTTCTATTTTTATTTTGTATTACACTTGTATTACAACTATTTTAGGAAGATTGACTTTTCTATTTTTTAAAGAATTCGATCCATAGAAATAGGAGCTGATAACTATCTCAGAAGCTTAGAAGTTTTGTATATAAGGATAGTAGCTAGACTTGAAAATGGTGGCAATTAGAGATGGGAATCCAATTTTGATGTATGCTATATGACATGAAACTCTCTGCATCTTCATTACAGGTTCTGCTTTGATATGATTATGATTATGAGTTGATTTTGTATTTTATGAATTGTATTTTTTATGATTTATCCTATATATGGTTAATTACATTCCATTGCATGATTCTTATGATAAAATATAGTTATCTTTCAAATATTTAGTGACAGAGTCAGTCTCATTCCATAAATTCGTGCTCGTAGTTCCCTTGATATCGAATTTTGTATTCCATTTTATGTCATACAGATATTTAATGGTTATGTTATTTTCCTACATCTTTGATTATATACCAACCCAATTTTTTTATTTTTTTTTATTTTATTGAATTATATTTTTTTAAATATTTCTTTAAGCTTGAACCCCTGTAGTCTAGTTTCAACTTTAAGGATAACATCTTCTGGCACCGTTTCCAGGGATGGAGAAATGAAAGGACATCTTCCTTGGGTATTCAACATTCTTATGAAACTGATTTTGGAAGGTGAACAAGATCAGTGAGACCTATTATAGATTACATCAGTCACCTACAGAAAGTTACAGTGGCTTCAGAAAAGATAGGAACTCAAGGAAATCCCTCATCACCTTTAAATCCAGGAGTCTTAGATCCTGAACAGATATTAAAAGAAGCTAGGAGAAGGTTGAGCTCTACCTCATTAGAAAAATTTAAACATCCCTCAACCTTGGAGATTCTTGAATCTTCATCTATCCCTATTCCATCTTTTGATCCACATTCAGAAAAAGGAAAAGAAGAATTAGATCTGCTATTTACCCCTTCTCAAATTGATAATTTCCAAGTCTTGACAAATCCTTTATTATCTGAGAAGGTTAAACTTGAAGCATTGCAGATAGGACCTTGTTCTTTGTTTTCAACCCATATACCTTTTGTTAACACTATCCCAATGAATTATCCAAATCCAAGTAACTTGCTTCCTTCATCACAACATTCAAGCACCCATTAGTCTAATACAAGTTAAAATATTTCCAGTCCTAGAATGGATCACCCTTAGAATCGGATGGCTACTACGGTAGCAGCAAGATATGCCCCACTAGTTTTTCCCTAGCCTCTTAATGCTCTCCCAGGAGGAGATTACCAGAAATATTTTTTTAGATTTAATGGTCAAGGGGATACTACTATAGCAGAACATTGGAACACATACTTGAGTTATGCAGACAATCAGAATTTTGAAAATGAAGATGTTTGGATGAGTTTTTTTGTTCAAAGTTTAGATGGTAAGGTGAGAAAATGGTTTAGAGAATTACCACCAAACTATATAGATGGTATAGATGCTTTAGAAGAGGTATTCATGAGAAAATGGGGAGATACTAAAGATTAATTATACTACATTACAGAGTTTGGATCATTGAAAAGAAAGAAGGATGAAGTTGTAAGAGATTTTTCTATTATTCTTGCACATTGATCTAGGAAGAAAGCATCAATCTCATCAAAGAATAATCAATAAATAACTCATGAAATGGTGTTAATTGGAACCGAAATTGGTTTCCTCTTTGTATATTTAATAAACAATGAATGGTTACAATACCAATGTCAAGAAATAGCTTGAATCCATGATAGTTTTGAATACCTAAGGAGGCAATTCAAAATCATGAGTGAGTCTGGCTTAACTGACTGTCAACCATTCAATCACACTCAGTTAACCACTTGACCAAAACCCTAATTGACTCACCAAACCCTAATTGAAGTTGGAGTGCAATAAATGACTGAATCTCAACTGAAAGAGATCCAACACATGTCATAGCAAGCCAACCATCAAGTGCTGGTGCTCCATGAATTCAATGTTCGGGTACAAAGGGTACTCCCAAAAGACCGAACACCTTCAGATACCGCTTAACACAAATAGATCATAGATCAACACACCGATGTTTGCCACATGGTTAAAACCCTCCAGAGGGAAACAGTCCATGGCCCCAGCCAAATAGCTACTTGGAGCAATTTATTATGAAAAAGAAAGAAAGTTACATGAGCTTCTCATAATCAATCAACTAGCCAAGGACCCTCTATGCTCTTTAAATAGAGATCATAGAACAATCGGGTGTTAAGCCATGGATCAATGGTAGGTATGATCTATAAGTTGAACCGTCAGATCACTCTATGTCTAGAACATATCATGACCGTCGGATTAGAATATTTACAACTGCATACTAATGCATACTAAAGAAACACACTTTTACCTAACGGATATATTACACAAGTTGATCTTAACTAACTCCTAAGTGTCTAAATATCCTAACATACCCCCTTAAGAACAACTTGGGATAGGATTGAAGGATTTAAAAAAGTGACACTATTAGGATAAGGAAGGAGGAATTAGAGCCTATCCCCACTTAAGGACACATTCTTGAACTCCTAACATAGACTGAAGTTTAGAAAACTTCGCTTCTGTAAGAGACTTGGTGAATATCTCTGCAACTTGATCATTTGTAGGGAAATAGAGCACTTCAATAACATAATCATGAACAAGATTTCTGATGAAGTGCATGTGTAGCTTAATGTGTTTGTTGCACTGATGTAGAACTGGATCTTTGGCAAGCTTGATGGCACTTTGATTGTCGCACCAAAGTGGAGTAGGCTACTGCTGCTGGAATCCAAACTTTGAAAGGATCTATTGAAGCCATAAAGCTTCCTGATTGGCATTAACTGCGGCTCGATATTCTGCTTCTACTGAAGAAAGAGCAATATCTTGTTGTTTCTTACAAGCCCAAGTGACAGGTCCAGATCCTAGACTGAAAACATAACCTGCAGTAGACTTTCGATCATCAGGATCATCGGCCCAATCTGAATCAGTGAAACCAACCAACAAAGGTTTCCCCCCTGTACTGTAATGAATCCCAAATTGAATTGTGCCTTGAATATATCAAAGTATTATTTTTGCTGCTTTCTAGTGACTTTCATGAGGAGTTTGCATATAATAAGCAACATGACCAACGACAAAGGAAAGGTTATGAAGAGAATGAGTCAAGTATAAAAGACTACCAACAAGCTGACGATACAAGGTGGCATCTACTTCAAGGGAAGTACAAGTGGCAGAAAGTTTGACTCCAGACTGGAAGGGAGAAGGGGCTGGTTTACAATCTTCCATGTGGAATCGACAAAGAAGGTCACAAGCATACTTAGACTGGGAAAGATAGATTCCTTCTTTGGTTTGCAAGACTTGGAGACCAAGAAAATAATGCAAATGTCCTAAGTCTAACATTTAAATTTTTTTCTTAAGACTGGATTTCACATGGGTTATAAGCTTAGGGTCACTACTAGTAAGGATAAGATCATCAACATAAAGAACAAGTATGATGAGATGGTTTCCTACTTTCCTGGTATAGACATTAGGGTCAGAATGGCATCTAGAAAAACTAGTGTCAAGGAGAAAGCTATCCATTTTGGCATACCAAGCTCTAGAAGCTTGCTTTATGCCATATAAGGATTTCTTAAGGAGACAAAGAAGGCTAGAGTTATTCTGAACATATCCAGGAGGTTGTTCCATGTAAATTTCCTCATGTAAATCACCATGTAAGAAGGCAGACTTGACATCCATTTGATGGACTTCCCAATTATGTAAGGATGCAAGGGAAAGAACAAGGTGGATGGAGTTCATTTTTTCTATAGGGGCAAAGGTTTCATTGTAGTCAATCCCTTCAACTTGGGAAAAATATTTGGCAACTAACCTTTCCTTAATTCTTTCAAAACTTCCATCGGATGCATACTTAGTTCTGTAGACCCATTTACATTTGACAAGTTTTCTTCCTTTTGGAAGAGGAACAAGATCCCAAGTATCGTTTGCCATTAAGGAATGATATTCTTCATCCATAGCTGCATCCCAATCTGGATTTCCTAAAGATTCTGCAAAAGTTTCTAGATCATGATTCTCAGAAACTTGAGCCAAAAGAGAAGAGGCTCATTGAAACTGAGAACGTGTTTGACGTTGATCTCTAGGATCACCGGCAAGATCACCAGCTGCTTCACATGTTGAACAGACCCATCGATGAAGTATTGGTGCTGGTGCAATTGGAGGAACATGAGCAGGCAGAGGTGGATTTTCATCCTCACTGTCATCATCAGAAACTAGAGTTGGAAACCTGTCAAGGAAGCTAGAAGAAGAAGAATAAGGAGGCACAATCGCCGAATCAGGCTCGCAGGCCAAAGATGGCACACGCACCAAGTTAGGCTCCCAGGCCAAGAGATTTTCATCAAATTTAACATCTCTTCTAATGATTATATCATGAGAACGTGGCTGAAGAAGTCTATAACCTTTTACATCTTCAGAATATCCAACAGATATGCACTTTTCACTTTTAGGCTGCAATGCTTTCCTTTTTTCATCCGGAATGTGAGCCCATGATTCACAACCAAACACACGGAAGTGGCTTACATCTGGTTTAATTTTACTCCATGCTTATTCTAGTGTTATACCTTGTAAAACTTTAGTGGGTGTGTGATTAACTATGTAATTTGCATAATTTATGGCCTCAGCCCAATATTGAAGACTTAGTCCCTTAGATTGGATCATACAATTAGCCATTTCTTTTAAAGTGTGATTCTTCCTTTCAGCTACACCATTTTGTTGTGGTGTATATGGAACAGTGTGATGTTGTTGGATTACTTGTTCAATGCAAAAAGTAGTGAAATTGTTGTTAACATATTCTCCTCCATTGTCAGATCTTAACTTAATAATTTGATGACCAGATTGTTTTTCAACAAGGGAATTGTAGGCCAAGAACATGTTAAATACTTCGCTCTTAAGTTTTAGGAAGTAAACCCAAGTGCATCTGGAGTAGTCATCAATGAAAGTTAAGAAATATTTGAAACTAGAAAAGGAAACAGATGGAAGAGGGCCACACAACTCACTATGCACAAGCTCCAAGGGAATCGAGGCATGCTAAGAGGCACGTTTGTCAAAACTGTCCCGATGATGTTTTCCAAGTACACAACTGGAACAAACACCATCCTTGCAAGATACCAGCAGAATACCAATCACCATTTTGTCTTTACATAGTTGTTGCAATGAGCAATAATTTGTTGGACGAATTAAAGTAACTGAGAGGGGGGGTGAATCAGTTACATACCAAAATGCATCTTTTTAAGGATGTTTCATATTTATTATGGACATATGTTTAAACCATTCAACATATAGTAGCAAATTATGTAACAGTCAACATTCAATCACATCAACGAACACAAGACACAATATTTTCACGAGGAAACAATAAAAAACTCTTCTTCTTAAGAATGAAAGGTAAGCTCCAACTCCTCTTTACATTATTTTATTTTGCCTGAGCTTCAACCCAGCCGAGGCTGCTACCTCTGGAAGCTTCAACTTCCAATTATACAAGCACCAACTTGTTTCTATTTTCTGGAAACAACCAGAGGGATGCTACAACACCCTAGATAACTCTGTTCTCCCTTGCTCCACCCTACCACCCTAATTTTTCTTTGAATTACAAAATGAATCGAACCCTTACAACCCCTCACTGTCTATGATTTGGATTTATAAATAAGCATTTACATTATGATTTTGAATTAGACAGTAATACAGATATTCATAACAGATGTGATAATTTTATCTCTGTACATTTTTCTCTGTTTATCATCAAGACTAAGCACATACAGAACTCACCGAGAATGTCACTGTATCATTCATATATTCTTTCTCATCTGGACCCGTTCATCATCTTCTCTTTTCTTTTTCTACACCTATCTTCTGTTATTCTCCTCTGTTCTTCATACTCTGTAACTGTTAATCTCTATTCATCATCGTATCCAGCTCTTCAATCCTTTTCTGCAATGTGCTCAATCTCTCATATTCGAAGTTACCTTACTGAACAGCTCACTCCCTTTAGTCTGCTTGCTACAATATATATATATATATATATATATATATATATATTTCAGTCGATTCTCATTCTCTCCGTTCATTAGAAAAATGGTTGCGGACTCTTCATGTACCATCTAATTGCAAATGAGAAACAATTAATAGATTTCTAACTATCAAGACTCTCAAAGTCTCTGTTGGTAATAACTCCCAATTGATTGTATTACATAGCCAAATGCAAATATTTATACAATTTACAAGACGATTGAGTTTCACCTCTCGCCTAGCCTTTTCAACTTCCTACATCAGTTTTATTTATTTATTTACAAAGTATATAATCCCTACGGATTATATTATAACAATCCCCCTCTTAATTCGAAGGGGTGTTCCTAAGTCCGAGCATGTTTCTGAATCTTTCAAACTTTTCTCGTCCAAGCGCTTTGGTGAAGATGTCTGCAACTTGATCATTTGTGGAACAATGTCGAAGATGGACTGTCTTGGCCTCTACATGATGTCGAATCAAATGATACTTTGTGTTGATGTGTTTCGTTCGATCATGGAATATAGGATTCTTATCCAGCTTGATTGCAGAAGTATTGTCGACCAACAATGGAGTGGAGTTCTCTTGTTTTTCTTGCAGATCTTCAAGTATCTTCCTGAGCCATACTATTTCTTTCGTTGCTTCAGCTGCAGCCACATATTCTGCTTCTGTTGTTGAATCTACTGGAACTGATTGTTTGTGTGATCTCCATGAAACAGCTGTTGATCCAAGACTCATAGTGTATCCAGAAGTTGATACTCCTGTCTCCTTATTGCCATCAAAATCTGAGTCTGAGTACCCAATAAGTTTGAAGTCATCCACTTTAGAGTACTTGAGTCCAACATCTTGAGTCCCCTTCAAGTATCTTAGAACCCTCTTTGCAGCTGACCAGTGTCCTTCACAAGGTTTATGCATGAACCTTGAAAGTATGCCAACACCATAAGAAATATCTGGTCTAGTTGTTGTAAGGTAGATAAGACTTCCTACAAGTTGTCGATACTTTGTCGCATCTTCAAATTCTTTTCCTTCGCTTGATGTGAGCTTCATTTTCCGTTC
>LPNX010617309.1:24216-71795 GCA_001517045.1 Pseudotsuga menziesii | reverse complement strand
CCATGGCCCCAGCCAAATAGCTACTTGGAGCAATTTATTATGCAAAAGAAATAAAGTTACATGAGCTTCTCATAATCGATCAACTAGCCAAGGACCCTCTGTGCTCTTTAAATAGAGATCATAGACCAATCGGGTGTTAATCCATGGATCAATGGTAGGTATGATCTAAGAGAAGTTGAACCGTCGGATCACTCTATGTCTAGAACATATCGTGACCGTCGGATTAGAATATTTACAAATGCATACTAATTCATACTAAACAAACACACTTTTACCTAACGGAAATATTACACAAGTTGATCTTAACTAACTCCTAAGTGTCTAAATATCCTAACATTCAATGAACCTCGATGAGGTTAACTGAAGCTGAACTAATCATCAGAAGTTGGTGGAGGTGCCCTGTTGACTCCATATCATTAAATAATAATAAATAATCATTAAATAATATATTTAATGAGAGGAGGTGCCTTAACTGACTGGTTGAACTAATTGTAACGACCAGTTAGCAATTAGGTGTATTAATATCACTCAGATCACCCCCGGAGTGCTCCAGTTAGCCTCCTTGACTGTAGGAGAAGGCTAAGTTAGACTCCTTGACTGTAGGTAGGCATGGGTGTGACTAGATGATGGCAATTAATGCTCCACTAATGTCAATTATACTTAGGATAGTGGTTTAACTAGGACAATTTGACCAAAAAGAGTGTGTATGATGGTAAATGTCTCCAACACCCCCCCCTTAAGCTATACTCATGAAGAGTTAGAAAAAATAGATGCATAAAAATGCTAGGGCCCTGACAACTAAGGCCATAGGTCACCCTGTACAATGCTGAAACTGAAACAATGCTCAAAACAAACTAAGTGAGGAAAAGAGAGAAAACCCAATGGGAAAACCCCCCCCTCAAGCTGAAGACTAAAAGTAGTCTGGATCACCATGATGAACTCACCCCCAATAGTGAATGGAAGTAAGTGAACTTCTTTTCTAAAAATCTCTTGGTGAATATGCCTGCAATCTGCTCATCAATCGGGCAATATTACAGAATGATGGTTTTGTCATGCACTAGCTCCCTGATGTAGTGCATGTGAATCTCTACATGCTTGGTCCTCTACCTGGTAACTGGATACATGGATATCTTAATAGCACTCTGGTTCTCACAAAAGAGGATAGTGGACAAATTACTACCAAGATCAAACTCTGAAAGAATGCCTTGCAACCAAACTGCTTGGATGCAAGCATTCACCCCTCCTCGATACTCAGCCTCTGCTAAAGATAGTGCTATGGCAGCCTTATTTTTGCTTGACCAGAAAATAGGTCCACCACCAAACATGAATACATATCTAGAAGTTGACTTACAATCAATAGAATCACTCTCCTAATCGGAATCTATGTATCCAACCAGCTCTAGCTCGAAGTCTGCAGCATAGTGAATGTCATAGGTCCTGGTTCCCTAAATGTACTAGAGGATCCTCTTGGATGCATTCCAATGAATATAATTAGGCTGCAACATGTATCTTGATACAACATTCATGTTATAGAAAATATCAGGCCTAGAATGTGTCAAGTACAACAAGCTACCAATCAACTGTCGATAGATAGTGCAGTCCATGGGAGGTGTGTGTTTTCCTTCTTCAAGGATGATACCTAAAAGGAAAGGGAATGGTGCAGGCCTACATTAAGCCATATAAAACTTTACTAATAGGTATGAAATATATTTGGACTGAGTGACCATAATCCCATCGGAATTTTGCTCGATTTCGAGCCCCAAAAATTGTTTTAGAAGCCCCAAATCACTCATTTCAAAGGCATTGTGGAGAGCAGTTTTGATGGCTAAAATGAGGCAACTGTGCTACCTGTGATCAGTAATTAATCAACATATAAAACAATTATAGTTAGCTTACCATTATTCTACTATAAATACACATTTGGATCTGATCTACATCTTTGAAAGTTTCACGAGAGAAGGAAGGCATCCATCTTGGAATACCACTCTCTTGGGGCCTGTTTTAACTCATATTGTTGGCTGCAATGGGTAGACCTGAGTTAACTATAATCAA
Organism: Pseudotsuga menziesii; assembly: GCA_001517045.1. NCBI lineage: Eukaryota > Viridiplantae > Streptophyta > Pinopsida > Pinales > Pinaceae > Pseudotsuga > Pseudotsuga menziesii. The sequence continues at coordinate 69,743 of LPNX010617309.1, read as the reverse complement.
CCAACAACACCCCTAGATCACTGGCCCTTTTGGCGACAGACCGCAAAGCGGCCTGAAGTCTCACCCAAAGTGACTCTAATGGGTTGGCCAAGGACTCAAGCATCTTGGACCAGGTTCTGTGGCGATCCTACTAGTGGCTCGCAACTCTCCTAGCTGTGAGGTCTCTTTCTACATGTCGCGCAATCTCCTGCTCACATCATACGATCTCCTTGCCTCGCAGCTCTTCTAGCCATGAGGTATTCCTTTATACCGTCGCACGATCCTTTCCTGCAGCGTGCACTTTCCCATACTCGCGATATCTCTGACCTTATCGCATCACCGCGCATTGTGCAACACGCAGTTCCTGCCCAACACTAAGTCCTTAACCTACGGTATCGTGCACCACAGCTCCTCTGCCGATGCGGTATCACCTCTCTGTGATATCCTACCTCCGTGGTTTAGCACACTTAGCGTTTCTCGTGTCGACGTGCAAGACTTAACATACAAGGCTATTCGATACTGCAATAGAGACTGTTTTACGCAAAGCATAAATGAACCATATACAGCATGCCAAAGACTTTAACTTATGTTTACCCTTCTATATTGCTGTGAATTGATTAACACATTCATTCATTAAACTATGAACAAAGTCCATGAACTGACTGAGAAATGCATAAGTAAACATAACACATAAACCAATCGCATAACACTTGATTTTAATGTGGTTCACCTCCAGGATGGAAGTTACATCCATAGAACTGTGTTTTTATTGTAGCTCAAGGGAAGGTAAAACACAGTTTTGTTGCACCGTATATGCAGCTTAAGATCTTCTCTCTTAGATCTCTTTTCTCTTCTATATTTCTCTCCTACAATATACTCTTCCCTCTCTGTCGATCCCTGCGGATCATTACATACATATTCTATAAGCCAGCTACTGGTTACCGTGAGATTGCTACCGCTAATAACCAAACCAAAGCTAAGATTTTACAACAGTCTAATGATCTGCAAAAAAACTACTAACAATTGAATGAACCAACTAACTAACCAACAAAATGACTAGCTAACTCTCCAACCCTTTTACAATACAAAATATATTCCTTTATAGGCAGCCCGAAGGTCTTGCCATTACAACACTGTGAGCCTGTCCCAACAGTAACCCAAAACCCTAACTAGTGATAGTCGGCCATATTTGTACTTGAGGTAGTCGCTTTCCATCACACCACAACTCTCTACAATCTTCCATGCTTCCTGGCACTGATCATGGGTACTATGCACCGCTTCACTTTTATGTCCTTCACCTTCAATGCTTCAGCCTCGTTGCTCCTTCTCCTTTATGAGGGTCACTGAGCCCTCCTGTCTTCCACCGCTACCTTCAATGCAGTGGTTGAGCTCTCTCTTCTCGGCCGCTCAGGTACCGTTGCCTTTCTTGACTTTTCTATCTTAAAATTCATGGTTTCCAGCTCTGCTCTCTAGTTGGAAACGTGCTATGGCATCGTAGCTTTGTCTTAACTTCTTTCCGCCAAAACTTATATTTCCGCCAAAACTAGCAGCTTCTTCTGTAGCTGCGGGACCCTACTCCAATAGTCCCCTAACAATTACTTGTGGCTCGCCCTCGAGCCACCTCCAGCGGGCTTCTCCTGCTGTAGCGTTTCCTTGGCTTCCTGTGAAGCCCTCTGCAACCTGTCACGAAGTCCTGTGACTTCCTTCTGCATCACTTTGACACTCTCTTGTGCCGATTCAAGCAAAGCTTGACTAATACTGGCGTCTTTTGTGGCGTCAGTTTTGTCTCTGGTGGTAGTGAATTCCTTCATTTTCTGTTCAACCGTATCGACTATCTCTGCGATTTGCTCTTGATACGGTTGAAGCAGGTCATTAATGTACATCTCCTTGGTTCTTAATTGCTGTGCTTCCTGCTGCAAACAGTTCATCTCCTTTGTCTTCCTCATCTTTTGAAGAGTTGTCAAGCCCTTAATTTCTTCTTTCATTGCTGTAGCAGTATTCTCTATTTGCTGAATACTTTGCTGGATTTCTACTTTCTTCGGCGGCTCATCTAACTCGGCCCATGTGTTCATCGCATCGGTTAGTACTAACTGTGCTTCGTCGATGCAAGATTGCATCTGCACAGAAGTGAGTCGAAGGGATTCTACTCACGCTTTCTGGTCTGCCTGGTAGGTGTCTCGTATGTGAGCCTCAAGCTCAGCGATCTGCACCTCATGGTCTGCCTTCATCTTGGCCACTTCTACATCCATCCTAGTCATGGTTTCTTCCAGAGCCTTTGCTCTGTCTTCTACTCTTCTTAGCTTCTGCGGAACTGGTAAGGCGAACTCAATGTTACATTGGGGCAGTTCCAATGCAATGCTCTGCAAAACTTGAGAAAGAACTTTCTCTCTTTCCTCATATGTTCGTACTTTGTCTGCCCTTTTCTGAACACTGATAGCAAGTGCTGCATTCTGTTGCTTCAGCTACGTATTCTGTTTGTAAGTCTCTAGCTCTCTACTCTTGAGCTCTGCACCTAACTGCTGCTAGATCATATGCAACTGGTCAATATGAAACTCTGCAAGGTTAACTTCAATGGATTTTCTAAACTAAACTGGTGGGTCCTTCATTGTGGTAGGGAATCGGATACTCCCTGGTGGAATTAACATAGTATTGAGGCGATCTTTGGCTAAGCTTTCCTGGCGGGACATCGGCGGTGTCGAGGTTTCTTCAGTGTTCATCTTTTTAGGTGGAATGTACCTCATGGTAGTCTTCTCTATAATCATTCTTAAGTCTAGAATTTGCTTTTCGACTGCGCTATGGCTCTTTTCCTGTGACTCCTTCATCGTGTCAAGTGAGTCCTTTAATGTGTCACACGTCCTTGTTGCGATGAGTTCATAGTCATTGTCTGTCAATGCGGTTTTCAGAGTTGGATTTGAGGTTTTCTATTTTTTATTTTGCTGTGTCCCTGGTGGTCCTTGCTATGAAGGTTTCCTCTTTTCCCCTTGTAGTGGTTCCTCTGTTGAAGATTGCATCTGGGTGTTTGCGTTATCTTTGTCCTTGTCCCGGTGTTCTGTCTCTGCACTGTTTGATGATAGTGGCGCGGTATCTTCATATTCCTACTTCCATTGGTCGTCAAAGTCTCTTATGACTCCTTCAACATCCTGAGCTATCATCCTAAATGAGCCAGTAGCCCAATCATCCCGCTTAGTCCTTTTCGGTCGCAGATAGATTAAATGGCTGTCTACCATAAAATTAAGTCGGCTATCATATATGTCCACAGTCTCCGTGCTGAGCCGTGGTGTCTCTTGAATGACCTTCATCAACAGCTTATAGTAATCATGGAATACCATTGTATTGATCGTTTTCTTGGCTGGGCAGTTGGTCTCCCATAAGCTGGCATAGCGCACTCCTCTGGGTGCGCCACCTGCTATCTGCGGAAACTGGGTATGGGGCGGCTCCTTCCATCCGACAAATGCACAAATTATAAGCAACCACAAAAAATGAAAAGGGTGGTTGGCTTCATCTTGAGCTTCCAAGCAATCTGCTTGCAGCATATTTAATAAGAATAGAGACCAATTGAACTGTTCTCCCTCTGTGACCTGTATGGCAAGGTGAACTACGGATCCTGTAACTTCCTTTGGTTGAACCTTGGTTAGCAGTCTGCCCGCGAGCAGACTGGCGGTGAATCTAAGTGTCTCATTTGGTATTCTTGAAATGTCATAAGCCCTTCCTCCTCTCTGTAGCTGATACTTAGTTACTAGGGCTTGCGGTAACTTGGAGTCCTTGGTTTTTCCTGCTGTCTGTATATCAGGGTGTTTTCCTGTCTTGGACAGGCCAGTGATACAATGTATCAAATCAACGTTCAGGTCGACCTTGTTTCCTAGCCAGAGGTACCCTCCATGTACGCAAGAGATTAAAATGTGCACCATGGCATTGACCTCTGCACCCTGTCCAAAATGAGGTAATCTCAGCAAATTGAGCAGTCCTGGCCGCTCAAGAATCTGGACATGTGGCATGGGAACACATTCATCTCTCCCTGTCCTTGATTTCTTCTCAATCTTCAGATAGCTGTCCGGCTTGAACTGAGGATATGTCTTACCATCTCCCAGGTTATAATCTACAAATTTAACAACAGCAGCATATCCTACTAGATCTCCATTTTCCTTTACTCGAGAATCAATGGGTGGTATGGAAACAGTATACTTAGCGTTCTTAGAAATTCTTGGTTCTGGTGCACCTTCAAATCGTGGTATCATGTAGTCTGTTTTGCTGTGAAATTCTTCCTCATGCTCTGAACTGGATTCATCATTGACCTGAGATTGGCTCCTCGTTTGTGGTTGCTGTCTAGTCTGTGACGAACTTGGCAGAGCACTCTTTGGTGGCATCGTCATAGCTCCTGCAAGGCCGTGACGTTGAAATCTTCTCAAAATGTTTGCTATCGGTTCATCCTCGGACATAACCCACTCAGTACAAAATGGCGGACGTGCACTGGCTGGAACTTCTGAAAATCACAACACTCTGTAACCACTTATCTCTGGACACAGAATTCTTAACAACTTACTCTATAGCTCTTGATTTTTCTGCAAATGTAACCGTCCCACTTGAATACTTTCTACTTTTATGCCCAATACGATAATCATGGATGCAACGGTCATCTAGACTGAACCCGTCGGTCATCATTAATGCCTAGACAAGACCACACCCGCCATCTGATCCCTAATAAATGCAGAAATCCGATCGAATTTCCCTTGAAACGTGTGTGTACAGGCGCCGGTCTCGTCGGAGATTTGCTAAATCTAGAAAAATTGATTATACTGCTGCCAAATCTATGGTAAGATATACCAGTCATTACCTCATTAACTGCCTGTCAGAGCATGACTTGACTGGCCCTCTGTCGATTGCAAAACTGAGTATGTGGCACGGGGAAACATCGCACTGCTGCGATGTGACTCCGCATCACCTGCATAAAACAATATTACTTTTTTTTTTTTTAGAATAATACCTGCCGGTGTAGACTTGTTCCCGGTGCAATGCCTCCTTTCAACTACACTGGACATCTGCACCACCATAGATTGGTTAAGCTAGGGCTGAGAGGCGGGGTGTCTATCACTATAGGGATTAAGCCTACTGCCATTAATCCATGTGGGAAAAAGCTCCCCATTCAGCTAGCTGAGCTGAACGGCACCTCCCTCTGTGACTTGCTGTATCTGATATGGTCCCGGCCAATTTGTCTTGAACTTCCCTGGAAACTTAATGAATTTGCTGTCATAAAGGAGCACTAGGTCTCCGATCTGGAAAGTCTTATTCTTAATGTGTCTGTCATGCCAATCTTTTTCTCGTGCCTTCTGTACTTTTTGATGGAATCCTACGATGAATATGTCTTCTTCTAAGGCAAGCAGTTGTGCTAGCCTTTCCTCAACTGTGTCTGTATCAGTCATCTCGGTAATCTGAGTGATTCTTAAACTAGGAAGAATATACTCCATAGGCATAACAGCCTCCTGTCCATACACCAAGCTGAAAGGTGTGTGTCCCGTAAGTTTCTTACATGTGGTCTTGTACACCCATAATACAACGTTAACTTTGAGGTCCCAATCATTCCTCTTGCTATTGCATATCTTAGTAAGAGAATTTTCTAAAATCTTATTAAAGGCCTCCACTGTACCATTAGCCTGTGGGTGGTAGGGAGTGCTCTTATGGTGCTGAATCTGGAATTCTTCTGTCAACGCCTCAATAGTGTTGTTCAAGAAATGTGTTCCTTGATCACTCATCAAAATTACTGGGCATCCAAATCTACTGATGATGTTTTCAAAAAGGAACTATGCGGCTGTAGCAGCATCACAATTTCTTACTGCTTTGGCCTCTGCCCATCTGGTGAGGTACTTTGTTCCCGTGATAATATATCTCGCACCAGTGCGCTTTCCTGGTGGGTTGATAGGACCCACAAAATCTATAGCCCATTTGTCAAATGCGCGCAACGTGACCTGCGGTCGCAACGGCATTTCATCATGTCGTGAGGGTTTTCCTACCCTTTGGCAGATATCGCGGCATCTGCAAAAGTCCTTGGTGTCTTTATGCAATGTAGGCCACCATAATCCTGCCTCCAGGATTTTCTGCGCAGTCGGCTTTCCTGCGAAATGACCTCATACGGTTCCTAAATGTGCCTCTCTGATAATAGCGTCTTTTTCATGCAGCATCACACATCTGCGCAGAACTTCATCCGGACCTAACTTGTATAGGTGTCCTGCGATGAGGGTGAATTCTGCTGCTTTAACAACCAACTGCTTCTTTTGTTGCTTAGTAAACTCATCAGGTGCTACTCCCGTAGTGAGAAATTGAATAATATTGGCATAGTACTCATCTGCGATCTAGATAAAGAACAATGGCGCATCCGGTAGATTGTCATCTAGGTTACTTGGCTCTTCTCCTAAGTCTATCCACGACAAATGATTAGGTCCTGCATTCAGTCTTCTTGGTTTCACAATGATTTCAAAATCATACTCCTGAAAGAGGAGTAACCATCTGCAGATTCTCCCCCCTAACACTGGCTTATTGACCAAATACTTTAACACGGAATGGTCAGTAAACATCTTGAACGGGGCACCCAACAGGTAGTGCCTGAACTTCTACAGCACATACACCATAACTAGGCCTTCTCTTTCAGTTGTGGTGTAGTTCTTTTCTGCTGTCGAGAGCTTTCTGCTGGAATATGCGATAGGGTGGTCAATGTCCCCTTCTCCTAGTTGTGTTAAAACAACCCCTAATGCGATGCCAGACGCATCCACATGTACATGAAATGGCTTAGTCCAGTCGGGAAATACTAAGATGGGTGCTGTAACCATCTTCTCTTTAAGCATGTCTAGACTCTGCTGACATTCCTTGTTCCATAGGAATTTTACATCTTTCTTGAGCAATTTCTCCATTGGTGTTGTAATCTTTGCATAGCCCTTGATGAACTTTCTGTAGTACCCGGTATGACCAATTACTGTCCTCAGTTGCTTGACTGAGTTGGGTGCTGGAAGGTTTACAATGATGGCAATATTCGTGGGATCTACCATCAAGCCTTGTCTGCAAACAATGTGACCCAACAAAATACCAAATGGTGCACAAAATATACATTTCTTCAAGTTTAGAGAGATTTGGTACTGCCTACATTTCTCTAACATTAGTCTTAAGTCTCCTATATGCTTTTTGATTAGTCCAAATACAGTCCAATCATCAAAATATACTTCTAAGAATTTATGAATGTATTCTTTAAATACAGCAATAACTACTTTAGAAAATATAGCTGGTGCATTCTTAAGACCAAAGGGCATTACCGTATACTGGAATGAGCCCCATTCTGTTGCAAAGGTGGTCTTGGACCGATCTTCTGGATGTATTCTGATCTGATGGTAGCCTGAAAACCCATCAGTGAAGGAGTAGACTTCCTATCCTCCCACATTGTCTAATACGTCATCAGTGAATGGTGTCGGAAATGGATCGTGAAGCGATGCATCATTGAGCTTGCGCAGATCGACACAGATCCTGATGTCTCCTTTTGTTTTCTTTTCTTGTACAACCATGGGGCTAACCCATTCACCTTCTTCTACCGGCTCAATGATGCCTGCTTCTAGCATCTTATCGATTTCATCCTTTACTTTTTCTTTGTAGCAAAGATTCAATCTATATGGGCACTGCTTAACTGGTCTAGCATCCTCCTTCAATGGTATCCTCATAACTCCCAGGTCTCCAACTATTCCCTTCATCTCTGTGAACTTGGTGGGAAATAGGTCCTAATAGTCATGTAACAAGTTGGCAATCTATCCGACTGTTTCATCATTCCAATAGTCTCCAATAGAGGCAAACTTAGGTTCTGCGTCTGTGCCAATATTGATCTTTTTAATCTTGATAGGTTCAGTGATTGCTGGAATCTCTAACTGTGGTCACCCAACATCACGAGTTCCTTCTGAATCTGGAATGTTGGTGTTGCGAGGATCCTCATCCTCATCCTTATCTTCATTTTCTGGCTTTGCTGCGAAGTTATAGCACTCAAGCACGTCTTGCAACTGGATGGCCCACTCAGGTTGAGCCTGCACTGAGATGGTACAGTCCTCGAATATCTTGATCTTGATTATGTCTAGGGCCTGAGAAACAATTGGATGTTGTGATTCAAACGTGATGGTAAGTAGGAAAATGTCTGTCATAAGTGACCATGTGGTCATCCCCTTGCGCAACTCGGTCTCTGTGTACCAGTTCCTTGGAACTGTATAAAATGTGTGAATGAATCTGTGAAACCATTCATCCTCGGGAATGTCCGACCAATTCTGTTCACATGTCTAAATGTGTGCCCTAGGGTCAGTTTCTCCTGTGTACTTCTGCGGGACATACTCTTTGTCAACAGAAAATATGATCACCATCATTCTTTTAATATCATCCCATGATGCGATATTTTCTTTATGCGCATACCACCATCTTGCAGGTGTGGCTCGTACTACAAGGTCCATAGCTGCGTTCCTCTGCTCGTAAGGAATTTGTTGCTGAAACTGCTCAAGGAATTCCTGAATATCTATCAAACCATGATATGATGGAATATCAGTGATCTCTGCACCAATCCATTGCAGTGACTTACTCATAAATGCACATCTATGGGCTGAGACTTCGTAAAGTCTGTTCTGCCAGTTCTCTAGACCAATATCGGAATCCGATGCGCATGAGCTGTCACATTGCCAACTAATATTCCCTTCTGTGGTTAGATTGATGTAGTCACTCTGGTTCACAGTCATCTAGTAGAGACTATCCATGTTATGTGCCTCCTCCTCTGCTCGGATAGGTTCGATGTATCTAGGACCTTGGTGAGGATCCAGCGGTGCGATGACCGGTATCTGCGCATCCTCAAAGGTCATTTGTCTTCTCTTTAGGTCGATGACAGCCTTGCTACCAATTGCCCAATCGATACTTAATAGTGCTGGATACGTTCGACTGTCGCCAATGATTTCTATAACCTCAAAGTTCGCAAAAGTACGAACTCTGTCAATGTCAACTGGCACCTGCGGTAGTTGACCCAATGGTGATACTCATTGCTGGTTAGCTAATCTCAGGTGGATAGGTGATCTGACTAACTGAGGGCTACCCATCTGTTCCCATGTCTGCTTAGTTAGAACGTTCACCTCTAATCCCAGATCTAAGACGACTTCGTCCATTTCAAACTCTCCAATCTGTGCTGTGAGTTTCATCTCTCTTCCGGTCCTTGTATGTCCTGTAATATTATGAACAGTGCGGTGTGCACTGCCCAAGAGAGAAGGTTGCTGACACTAATCTATGATGCGTTGTAGCTCACCGATAGCTTTTTCATTTCTCAAGAGCTTCAAGCAACTGCACAGGAAGGATTGTATACTTCCTGTTGATTCATCCTCGTCGCATCTTCCCAATGTGGTAGCCTGCGGTATCTGTTCTGGGCTATCGCCACAAGGTGCTTGCTGCGGTACACCCCTAGATGGCGGTACCTGTGATCCTGATTGTGTAGGTTCATCAAAGGAATCCTTGGATTCATGAAATGTCTATTTATTCTTCTTTAGGTTGAGTGTTGTTGCTTTACCAGGAGCTCTGCGCACCCACTCCTGACTTGTGTTCTTTTCAGTCTCCTGTGATGTCCCACTAGTGGAAGCACCGCTCCGAGTCACAATATTTACTCTTGGTTCTGGTTCTGCCTACTCAGCAACAATAAGTTGGATGTTCTTGTGTGCTGTTGGCTTAGGATGTTTGATCTTAGCTATCAAGGTAGGGCACTCCTCTATGGTATGATCATAAGATTTGTGGTAATTACAAGTAGTAGTGGGGCTCTGAAAGTCCCTAGCATAGTGTCCTACAACTCCACAGTTATAACAAGTGATTGGTCTACGACCACGGCCAAAACCCTCTCCTCTGCCAAAGCCTTCTCCTCTTGCAAAGCCTCCTCCATGGCCTCGTCCTATGAATCCTCCTCCCCGGCCACCATAAGTCGGATCAAGCTGTGGTCCTACTGCTGGAACCTGTGTTTCTGACTGGACTCTGTATACGTCATGTTTTCTATCTAACATGAGATCACAGGCTCGGCAATTCTGTTCATCATGTCCGACAGAGCTGCAGAAGACATAGTATAGGTTCTTACGTGTCTGTACATACTTCTGAAGCAAAGGGAATTGCTGAGGTGGATGTCCTTATGTTTTGCATATTTCACACCATGGCCCTTGTGTTCGTGGTAAGGGGTTAGGAGCCCCTGATGCTAAATATTCTGCAAAGATTGGACAGTTGTATTTAGTATGACCCTGTGCTCTACATCGTAAGCACCATATGTCTTGCATAACCTCTTTTCCTTTCTTAAGTTCGTGTATCTGTAACGTGAGATTGACCATCTGGTTCTATAGAGTTGTCATGCCTGCACTGGTTTCTACTAAAGGTGAAGCTTCTATCTTCATCGCCATCTCCAACGCGTCATCCTGCATATGGAGTTTCTACTGCATTAGTGGCACTCTGATGTGAGGGAGCAGCGCTGCAATAAACCATTCCTTATGCTGCTCCGGCGCAAACTCAAAACTTACTTGGTCTATAAGAGCTTTGAATTTCTGGTCAAAGTCCCATACTGATTCTGATGGTAGCTGCTTAATATCCTTGAGCTCTGTAATGCACTGAGATTCAAACTTGGGTTTCTTGAACTCTTTAATCATGGCGTTCTTGACTTGGGCAAGTGTCTTGGGTACTGTGGTATACTTTATGTACCATGTTAAAGCTCGATCTCTGAGTGTAGTGACCAACTGTACAAGTTTAAGGTTATTGTCGTTGATTGTTTTAATGGTCCACATGGCTTCACATAGAAACCAATGCTGTTCCAGGTCCTCTGCTCCTGTACCCTGAAAGGTAGGTAGCTTCATATCATATCCCATTCTATTTCTCTGCGGTGGGTTCTGATTGACTGGATTACTACCACTCAGCAGTGTAGGTGAAGGTGATGTAGCGGCAGTAGGTACTATCTATGAGCTACTGGATGGAGTACCTATGGGATTACTCTGAGTCCCGGTCTGTTTCTGTGGGGTATAGGGCTGGTAAGGGATACCCCCCTCTGGTTCTTCTGTGGTACTAGGACTCGGTTGCCTAATATTGTCTGAACTATCTCCAAATACAGGAGAGCTGAAAGCTACTTTATATTTCTTTCCACTACGTGTGCGTCCAATGTCATCAAAATCACTTTCAAACTCTTGTGACATTACTATCTTTACTTATTCATCTGAAATCATGTCCATTACTCCTTTTTCATGTAGCATCATCTTAATGGACAAGTTTAGAGACCTTAGGTACTTACCATGATATCCTTTGAAGAAGTACCGCTCAGCCTCGCTGAAGCTTTTTCTCTGGTCAACTGCAAATTTTGTAACAAAGCCTCCTAGCACACTCACAAGCCAGAAGTCTACTGCTCTCGTAATGGGACTGTCGAGGTTCTGCATGGTCTGAATAAGCTCTAGTGTCCAGACAATGTTTCTTTTCTTCTTGAATATGTTCCTATCTGTCAACTTTGATAACTAGTCGAAAAGCTCGTTTCCATAGGTTGCAAAAAATATGGCGTGTATATCTGAAGTGATATTCTTTTGTAACCAGTCCTCTATGCTCAGTTTAGGGCTCTGATTTCCTTTCTGGGAAAAGTCCCTTATGTTTGAATCCAGCCACTGGTGAAACTCTTCTTTAGTGGGATACCAACAGAACATTAGCACTCAGTTGTTCAAAACCGGCAACGGAACCATTTGTTGGGTGCAATGGGTAGACCCGAGTTAACTATAATCAACCAACAACACCCCTAGATCACTGGCCCTTTGGGCGACAGACCGCAAAGCGGCCTGAAGTCTCACCCGAAGTGACTCTAATGGGTTGGCCAAGGACTCAAGTGTCTTGGACCAGGTTTTGTGGCGATCCTACTAGTGGCTCGCAGCTCTCCTAGCTGCAAGGTATCTTTCTGTGCATCGCGCAATCTCCTGCTCACGTCGCCCAATCTCCTCACCTCGCAGCTCTTCTAGCCGTGAGGTATTCCTTTATACCGTCACATTATCCTTTCCTGTGGTGCGCACTTTCCCAGACTCGTGATATCTCCGACCTTATCGCATCGTCATGCACTGTGCGACATGCAGTTCCTGCCCAACGCTAAGTCCTTAACCTGCGGTATCGCGCACCGCAGCTCCTCTATCGGTGCGGTATCACCTCTCTGTGATATCCTACCTCCGCGGTTTAGTGCACTTAGTGTTGCTCGTGTCGATGTGCAAGACTTAATATACAAGGCTATTCAATACTACAATAGAGACTATTTTATGCAAAGCATAAATGAACCATATACAGGATGCCAAAGACTTTAACTTATGTTTACCCTTCTATATTGCTGTGAATTGATTAACATATTCATTCATTAAACTGTGAACAAAGTCCATGAACTCACTGAGAAATGCATAAGTAAACATAACACATAAACCAATCGCATAACACTTGATTTTAACGTGGTTCACCTCCAGGATGGAAGTTACGTCCACAGAACTGTGTTTTTATTATAGCTCAGGAGAAGGTAAAACACAGTTTTGCTGCACCGCATATGCAGCTTAAGATCTTCTCTCTTAGATCTCTTTTCTCTTCTATATTTCTCTCCTACAATATACTCTTCCCTCTCCGTCGATCCCTGCGGATCGTTACATACATATTCTATAAGCCAGCTACTGGTTACCATGAGATTGCTACCGCTAATAACCGAGCTAGAGCTAAGCTTTTACAACAGTCTAATGATCTGCAAAAACACTACAAATAATTGAATGAACCAACTAACTAACCAACAAAATGACTAGCTAACTCTCCAACCCTTTTACAATACAAAATATATTCCTTTATAGGAAGCCCGAAGGTCTTGCCATTACAACACTGTGGGCCTGTCCCAACAGTAACCCAAAACCCTAACTAGTGACAGTCGGCCATATATGTACTTGAGGTAGCCGCTTATCGTCACACCACAGCTCTCTATAGTCTTCCATTCTTCTCGGCACTAATCATGGATACTATGCACCGCTTCACTTTTCTGTCCTTCGCCTTCAATGCTTCAGCCTCGTTGTTCCTTCTCCTTTATGAGGGTCGCTGATCCCTCCTGTCTTCCGCCGCTGCCTTCAATGCAGTGGTTGAGCTCTCTCTTCTTGACCGCTCAGGTACCGTTTCCTTTCTTGACTTTTCTATCTTAAAAGTCATGGTTTCCGGCTTTTCTCTCCAGCTAGAAACGTGCTACGGCATCGTAGCTCTGTCTTAACTTCTTTCCGCCAAAACTTATCTTTCCGCCAAAACTAGCAGCTTCTTCTGTAGCTGCGGGACCCTGCTCCAACACGTATAGTGACTTCTTTAGCTTGCAAACCAAATATGGCTCAGTGATGTAGCCCTCAAACTACTTCATGTATATCTCCTCATAAATATCTCGATGCAAAAATGCTGACTTAACATCCATGTGATGCACCTCCCAGTGCTTGGATGCTGAAATAGCCAAAACAAGGCGGATGGAGTCCATTTTTGCAACCAGTGCAAAGGTCTCATGGTAGTCCACTCCTTGGACCTAAGAGAAACATTTTGCTACCAGCCTTACCTTATATTTTTAGTTTCTTTCATCAGCAGCAACCTTTTTCTGAAACACCCACTTGCATTGAACCAATTTCCTTCCCGAAGGAAGAGAAATTAGCTCCCAAGTAGTGTTTTTCTGAAGAGAATTCATCTCTTCATCCATGGCAAATTGCCATCTCGGATCATTCTAAGCATGGTAGTAGGATTTTGTATCTGAACTAATCATTAAATATCAAGTTTCAAAAAACAAATTATCAGAACAAGAGAGCACAATACTTGCTCTTTGGAAATTAGACCGGGTTCTCCTTGGATCATCCGGATTTCCAATGTTGTCTCCTGCGGAGGAGAGTGTCTGTTGGGCCCATGTAGGAAGATGATTTTGCACTTTAGGTTCTGATTCAGAATTTGATTATTTCTGCACACTGATATCATAAATCAAAGGATCCAAATCAGGCTCATCACCCCCAATTTCATCATCCAAATATTCGGTAGAATAGGAAGAAAATTCAGCAGTTTTCTCCTTCACTAGTTCCACCTCCTGAAGAGGCTCATCGAACTTGAAAATTCTCTCAATGATGATCTGTTTGGTCTTGATATCTAGTAGCTTGAGTCCTTTATATTCATTAGGATATCCAATAAACAGAAATTCTATGCTTTGTGGTTGCAAAGCCCTTCTTTTATCAAGCAGAATCCAGGCCCATGCAGTGGACCCAAACACCCGTAGGTTCGACACATCTGGATTGTGTCCGAAGTATGCTTCAAAAGGGGTCTTTCCTTTCATGTATGAGTGTGTCACCCTATTCTGAATGCATGCTGCAACATTCATGGCTTCATCCCACAAATTTTCAGCAAGCTTCTTTGACTCCAACATGCAGGTGGTCATCTCCTTGAGAGACCGGTTCTTCCTTTCCGCTACTTCGTTCTGCTGGGGAGTGTAGGGAATTGAATGCTGGACCTGAATACCACTTTGGGAGAATATTTACAACAAATAATTACTGACATACTCCCCTCCATTATCAGATCTCAAGATGTTTATCTTAAGCCCAGAGGCATTTTTGATCAGGGCCTTCAATTCAAAAAAAATTCACATACTTCTGATTTCTTTTTGAGAAAGAAAACCCATGTATACCTTGAAAAATAATCAATAAAACTAAGGAGATACCTTGATCCATTCATGTATGTGATAGGAATCATACCACTGATATCATAATGTATCATCCCCAATATGCTTGTAGCTCGGTTTGCCTTCCTCCGATCGAACTTGTGCTCAGGGTGTTTTCCAATCACACAGCCCTTGCAAATTCCCGTGGTTGCCTTGATGAACGAGAGGCCTTCAACCATGGATTCTTTCTGTAATTGCTGAAAATATTTGAAATTAAGATGTCCAAACCTCTCATGCCATATCCTACTAACCTCATTTCCATGAGTTAGCAAAGCGGTGGGCTTTGCATCCGCAACAAAGTGAGAGAACTCATAGGCTTTTGCATGATGGTTTGCAAGGCCTTTAACAATGAGTTTCCCGGATGCAATTTATATTATCTCAACATAATTTGGGCTGAAAGAGACTCTCTTAGGAATTCCTATATGTGTCATATAATAGACACTAAGGAGATTTTCTGCTAGAGATGGTACATACAAAACATTAGAGAAAAAACCATTTTCTAGATCTATAGTACCTTGTCCTTCAGAAATGATGGTGGAGTCCTCTCCCATGTGGATGGGGATGGATTTGCTGGTCTCCAAGGATGAAAAGGAGTCTTTTTCAGCCATCATGTGATTTGAAGCTCCACTGTCAATCAGCAGTGCCTTGGACTTCGAAGTGCTTTCCATGAGGGCATGACCTTTCTCATGTTGTGGTTCCCGATCTTGGTGATCTCTCCTTCGAAAGCTCTCTAGAAGATTGATGTGATTCCTCTCAAGGAGGGAGGTTGCTTCATCAAGATTTTTCTTCATACAGGCATGTTTAGGGTGAAAACCCTTCCCGCAGTAAGAAAACTTGACTTTTTCTTTCCCATTGTGCCCTTTTCCTTTGTTCTTCCTTGAACTGGAAGATTCATCATGTTGTTGGTTTTCAACTCTAGGCTTGGGAGCATCAAATTTAGTTTTCTGATTTTTCTATTGCTTTCCTTTACCCTTCAGATCTTTGGGCCCAGAGACATGGAGGTCTTGATCACGGGAAGATTGGATGATCCCCATCTATACAAGCTTCTCATGTTCATTAGTTATGGACTCAATGAAGGCATTGAGTGTAGGCATCTTCCATCTGGGGGTTGTGAGCTTCCCCGCACCGAATGTAGAAACAAAAACTGAATAATCAGCCCCAAGTTTGGATAGGATGGCAAGGATGAGAAGATCATCCTCCTTCTCCACCTTGCATTGCTTCAAGAGTAAAACAGTATGCTTGAACTTTGTAAAGAAATCATTTAGAGTCTCGAAATTGGAAGGTTGGAGAGACATGAGTTCATTTTCAAGTTCGTAAACTCTCAAGTCATCATGATTTCCATATAGAGATTCCAATTTGTCCCATATTTCTTTCGGTGTCTTCAGATCCGTAAGATGGAAGAGAAGGTCTTCAGAAATAGAGAGGCACAAGAAATGAAGGCTTCATCCTTCTTGTTCAAGAATATTGATTTTTCTATCGCAGATCCAGGCTCAACTTCAGTGTCCATGGTGACTCTAAAAAGTCCTTTGGATCACAACTGAATCTCCATTTTATTTTTCCATGAGTGGAAATTATATGGAGTCAAGAGATCTGCCGAGGAGGCCATCTGGATGTGCTATAGCGAATGCTTCACCTATAGAAACTTGAAAATCAAAACAGAAAGGAAAAAATAAGGTCGGACAGCCTGCACATTCTAGGCTTTCATCACACCCAACATAGTCAATCAAGCAAGCTTGATCAACAAGTTCTTTACTTGGGATATTGAGTGGTAAGCCTTGGCTTCTGGTGCAATGCTGGAATTTTGAGCTATTTCTCACTTTTCATGGAGAAATCTGTCAAAAAGCTTGTTTTTGAGAGATAGATCTTTGTCCCGCCGTATGCTCTGATACCATATTATTCTTGCACATTGATCTAGGAACAAAGCATCAATCTCATCAAAGAATAATCAACAAATGACTCATGAAATGCTGTTAATCGGAACTGGAATTGGTTTCCTCTCTGTATATTTAATAAACAATGAATGGTTACAATACCAATGTTAAGCAATAGCTTGAATCCATGAGAAATTCAAATACCTAAGGAGGAAATTTGAAATCGTGAGTGATTTTGGCTTAACTGACTGTCAACCATTCAATGACAATCAGTTAACCACTTGACCAAAACCCTAATTGACTCACCAAACCCTAACTAAAGTTGAAGTGCAATAAATGACTGAATCTCAATTGAAAGAGATCCAACACATGTCATAGAAAGACAACCATCAAGTGCTAGTGCTCCATGACTTCAATGAACCCCAATGAGGTTAACTGATGCTGAACTGATCATCAAAAGTTGGTGGAGGCACCCTGTTGACTCCAGATCATTAAATAATAATAAATAATCATTAAATAATATATTTAATGAGAGGAGGCACCTTAACTGACTGGTTGAACTGATTGTAACCACCAGTTAGCAATTAGGTGCATTAATATCACTCAGATCACCCCTGGAGTGCTCCAGTTAACCTCCTTGACTATAGGAGAAGGCTAAGTTAGCCTCCTTGATTGTAAGTAGGCGTGGGTGTGACTGGATGATGGCAATTAATGCTCCACTGATGTCAATTAATGTCAATTATACTTAGGATAGTTGTTTAACTAGGCCAATTTGACCAAAAAGAGTGTGTATGATGGTAAATGTCTCAAACATTTTCTAAAAGGTTCAATAAAATGTATAGTAGAATACCAGCTGAAATAAAACCCTCAGAGACATCAGAAAAATTAACTTATGCAAACTCGTTT
This sequence comes from Pseudotsuga menziesii, assembly GCA_001517045.1. NCBI lineage: Eukaryota > Viridiplantae > Streptophyta > Pinopsida > Pinales > Pinaceae > Pseudotsuga > Pseudotsuga menziesii. Next base: position 52,265 of record LPNX010617309.1, on the reverse strand, counting down.
GATCATGGGTTTTCTTTGTTGTTGAGGGAAAGAAAGTCTGTGTCACTTCAAAATAAGCAAGATGCGGCATTGGAAGTAGAGTCTAATATTTTGGCTTCAAACAAACTCAAAGAGGAAACAAAATATCAAACTGTAGACAAAAAAGGTAAAAAGGAAATCATTACATCTAATCCTACAGGAAGATCTTCAGACAATAAAATGGATGAAATGAGTAAAATTATTAAAAAATTGTCTGTTAAGATTGATAGGTTGGAGTTGGGAAATAAAAATCAGAACAAGCCTATACCTAAAGGAGAAAGAAATCAAAATCAGTTCAAAAGACCTTTTGCTCCTAGGTTTTGGCCAAGAGAAAGATGAAATAATGATATTCAAAGGGACAGGCGAGAAAATGAAGAACAAAGAATTCAACCTCCTTTTCAAAATAATAATGTGAGAGATGATGAGTCACATGATATAGATGAAGGAGAGTTGGATGATTTGGAAGAACAGGAACACAACATTAGTCAGTTTGATGATGATTCTTCTTCTCATTTTTGGACTAAAGCTGATTATCATTATGCTACAAAACAAGATCATTATGAAGAAAATAATTATCAAATGTCCATGCCTGAATTTTGTCAAGAAATACCACAAAAACCACATGGTCTTAGATCAGGGGTAAAACATGTAGCATAGGCTAAAAAGATTGTGAAATCTCATCCTATTAAACAAAATATTTTACAAATCAAAAGCAAATTGTAAAAGAGAAAAAAGATGAAGTGGTAAGTCTTGAGGAGGTGAATAAAGTCATAGGTGGGTTCAATTTGGAGCATGAACTTAATAAGGTTAAAATCCCTGTTTCTTTAACAGATTTGATTAAGAACAAAGCTTCTAGGGAAGCAGCTTTTAAAACTTTCAAAAATGCAGTGAATACTATCCCATCTGATGAAATTAATTTGCAAGATGAAAAACCTACTATCATTGTGGGGTCAAAAACTTTTGATAAACCTGATGATAATTCAGAATATCCCCCTCCATTTTATGTAACTCTTTCAATACATAATCAGCTACTACATAATTGTCTTCTAGATTCAGGAGCTTCACATAACCTCATGCCAAAAGCAGTCATGAAAGCTTTAGGTTTGAGTGTTACTAAACCATATCATGATTTGTATGCATTTGATTCTAGGGCAATGAAGTGTATTGGGGTTATTAAAGATCTGGTGGTGAATTTAACCCAAATACCAATTAAAAGTGTATTGATGGATATAGTTGTAGCAGATATTTCTCCTAAATTTGGTATGCTGTTGTCTAGATCTTGGGCAAAGAGAGTGAGAGGAACCCTGCAAATGGATCTTTCATATGCTACAATTCCAATATTTGGAGGAGAATTCAGAAGACTTTACAGAGAAGTACAGATGGCATATTTGGTAAGTGATAGTAAACACCCTAATAATCATTTGATCTATTCAATTGATGAAAATCTTGGTTCTTGTATGTTGCAATTAAGTGATGAAGTTGAAGGAGTTTTACAAGTACAAAAAGATATTCTAGTTCAAATAAACAAAGAAGAACCAGATGGTTTATGGAAGATGTATTTTGATGGTGCATCAAGTAAGGAGGGGGCAGGAGCAGGAGTGTTATTGATTTCAGCTAGAGGTGAGGTCATTTCCCTTATGTACAAATTGGAATTTAAAACAAAAAATAATATTGTTGAGTATGAGGCTTTGATTCTTGGATTAAGAGTAGCAAAAGACTTGGGTATTAAAGAACTTGCTATGTTTGGCGACTCCGAATTAGTAATTCACCAAGTAAAAAATGTTTACCAGGTAAAGCAGTATTTATTGAAAGTTTATAGAAATGAGGCTTGGGATTTAATTGAATTTTTTTTTATAGCTTTCAATATAACTTTTGTTCCAAGAGAATATAATGAAATAGCTGATTCCCTAGCCTTAGTAGCAGCCTATTTTAAAGTTCCAAAAGTAACTCATTTGAAATATCCAATTGATGTAAGATACAGACCCTCTGTCCAAGATGATATCAAACATTGGAAAGTTTTTCATGATGATCAGGAAATAAAAGAATCTTTGGAGCTAGTAGGTGAATTCTCAGATGATATAGTTGATCAAGAACAGGATTTTGAATTGATGGAAAATGAACCTTATAGAAATGATTCAATAGCTGATCACAAGATTGTTGAATTAAAAGGAAATTTCATTCCTAAGGGACTTGTTCCATTAGAGAGGTTGTTTTCAAAAGATGTTACATTGTTAAAACCCACCTTGCAGACTACTGAGGAGAATGTTATAGATTATAACATTGGTTTTGAAGATCATCCTAAGATGATAAAATTATCAAAATTACTGTCAGAGAAGGAAAAGAAAAAATATATTGGTTTGCTGAAAGAATTTGTGGACATTTTTGCTTGGTCATATCATGATTTAAGAACTTATGATACTAGCATAATTCAGCATAAAATTCCTCTGAAACCAAATACTAAGCCTTTTAAACAAAAACTTAGAAGGCTTAACCCAGCATTACTACCAGTAATTGAAAAAGAGGTAAAGAAATTACTAGATGCCAAAATTATTGTACCTCAGAGATATTCATCATGGATTGCAAATTTGGTGCCTATGTTATAGATAATTTTACCACTCTAGGTAAATCACACTTGTATGGCCTTTCCCTGTCCCTCTACAGACTCCTTAGACCCCTTGGACCATTTTTTGTACTTTGATGTTTCCTTGACCATCCCTAAAAACATGTGAAAATTAATAGATGTGACTTTTAAACCTATAATCGCGTATATACGTGGGTTTGACCCCTAAAACCGTGTACATCAGGATGTGTGCATAATAAAAATCCTTTTGGAGTTTTGTTATAGCTCAAAATTACACTTCTTTGCTTGTGACCACTTTCCCATGATCCCGTCACATGTCAACATTTCCATGATGACCCTTCATGAAAGTCATTGAAAGTCACTGAAAAAACACCTATCTTGGAGGACCTATTTCTTGAGTTCTGTAACTCCGTTTGACCTCATCTTTGCACCGTTGGAAAGGTATTTCAGTTAGCTAAAACGTTTTAGAAGACACCAAAGTCTGAAAATGCTCAAAAGTACCCTAAAAATGCGTTTTTTTTTCATTCGCGATTTTCCTTAAGGAAAACCCACGAATGTGCCTCTTAGCATTTAAACATTAAAAAATGAGTTAATTAGAGATTAGTTAAGTCATTTAACTTAATTTACTTAAATTTTGTAACTTCTCCAACCTTCAAAACTACCTTATTTCACCCATATAAATAGAGGTAGGGAGGTCCATGAGAAGGGACTTGAATTTCTGCATTGTTATGCTGGAGGAATCGGGACTCTCTTTGCCCACACCTTTGCCCTGGAGGTCTTCCCCTTGTGTTGCAGATATTGGAGGCTGAGTTCTTTGGAGAAGAGAAGCAGCAGATCTAGATCAAGGTTTCTTGAGGTTCCAAACTTGAAGAGAAGGTATACTTGTACTTGTTTTCAAGATTAATAAAGATGTGATGTCCTTCTTCTTCCCAAATCATTGTTCAATGTGTGATTGAATCTCTGTTTATGATCATATGATGATGTTATTTAGATTATTATTTCAGATTTATTTGATTATCATTTCTTTATATGTGGTCATAATGGTTTTAGGAAGGTATAATTCGTTTTGCAGGTCTCTTGGAGCGAGAGGAGCAAGAGGAGGATTGAAGAGAAAGCTTGGACCAACCTTCAGTTATTCAGGTGTGGACCTTTCTCATCTCTGATCTTGCTTATATATGCTTGTTGAACATTGTGCATCTCTCTTTCAACCCCAGTACATTGATGGCCTCTTAAACCCTAGCCATAGGATACTTTCCTTTACAACAGAACTGGCGACTCCGCTGGGGAGAGCCTTGTCTATTTGGGGTTTCTCTTGATTTCTTTTAGTCTTTTGCATTGTTTCAGGTCCTTCTTGCCACTTAGGAACACTTTATAAATCTGATAGCACACTTCCCCTGCCTTCTTAAGGTGGTTTTTGAAATTTTTGGGAATTTTTCCACCCATTCGCGGGTTGCTCTTCTGAACAGTCGCGAATACTTTCTTGCATTTGCGGGTTGCTGTACTGAACAGTCGCGAGTCATTCACGACCTGCACTTATAGACAGTCGCGAATGCCCCTTTAAACAGTGTTTTTTCCTCTTTTGTGAATTTTCTTCCGTTTGAAGGTGTTTTGGGTAGGTCTTTTAGGGTCCTCTGCAGGTGCATGACTCTAGGGAGTTAGTGTCATCCTTTTTGCTTGTTCTCTATCTATGTGGTAAGCCTTTTTATAGCATTAGGGTTTGTTCTTTGCTCTTTCCCCCGTCTCCTTTGCTTGGTTTGATTTTTGGCCTATGTTTCTGATCATCCTCTATTAGTGGTATTTGTTTGATTTAAAAAGCTTGTTGGTGCTGGTTTCTTTCTTGTTTTGTTGGTTAACTTTCACCATGCCAAAATAGTGGACTTGTCTTTTATGCAAGCATTCCTTCCAAGTAGGGTTTATACTGACTTTAGAGCACTCTAGAGTTTTTTTGGTGGTTGTTTAGTAGAGTTCCTTTTGCTTCGTTCTTGTTATCTACATGCTTTTGCTTTGTAGGTAGTTTTTCTTTTGCCTTTATAAAAGAAAATTAAAAATAACTTGTTTGTGTTGCTTGCCCCCCCCCCCACCTCTTTCTTTGGCTTGACCTTGTTGTACAAGGTACTGAGAAGCCTTTGTTTGTAGGTTTAGATTGATACTTGGGACTTGTTAACCTTTGTTTATGTCAGTCTTATTGCTCAGTCTCTTCATTCCAAAGTTGTTGGCTTGTCTATCTTTGTGAGCCTTCCTTTCAAGAGAGGTTTATATTCAGCTTTAGGGAGACCTAGGGTTTGTTTTCAGAATGTAGAGTAGTTGTCTATTTGCTTTGCTTTTAGTACTTGCTTGCATTAGTTGATAGGCTGATTTTTCTTTTGCATTTATAAAATAAAAATACAAAAACACATGTTTGCTTTATATGCATGTAGATTAGGTTTTTAGTCTAGATTCCATAGCATATCGTTGTTTTTGGAAAAATATAAAAAAAGATTTGATCTTTTGGCTTTCAAGTTTTCTATTTGAAAAAGAAATATAAAGAGAATAGATATTTGCTTTTTTGCATTTCATTTCTCTTTGCTTAGTCATTTTGTTTCATTTTTTGAGTCAAAACACCACCAGTTTACCATTCCATTTCCTCTTGAGTAAGAAACAGCCCTTTAAAATGAACGTATAATTTAAAACTTACTAGTAAGTTTTGTTTTTAGGGGCCATACACCTACTAGCTTAGGCTAGACTTGTGGGCTAGGAAGTGTAAACTTCCCACAAGTTATAAAACTCAGACGTAGTGGACCTTTCACTAGGTAAATCCTTGTCTTTACCACTATATCTGGGAAGCTCCTCTCAAACGGGAGTTAAGCACGAGGCCGCGTGGAGGCTTGGACAGAGGAGATAACCCTCTGAATCCTTGTCAAAGCGTAACTCAGGACTTTTGCGCATCTGGGGATTCTGTCCTAGATAGAGTTTTGGGCTCAGCTACCCTGCCCATGCGTACGAGTCCGGCTTGCGACTGTCCCCCTAGACTATTGGTATTGCCAAGGTAGCCTTTAGTCTCTTGAAATCTAGGGTTCATACACAGGTAAACTAGAAGGTTATTTCTGGTTGACCTTGGACGGGCTTGGAAGGTAACCCTTATGGAAAGTGCAGGAGGGTGGTGGGTGATTCCTCCGCTTGTGCTTGAGAACCACCTCAAGGATGCCAAGTAACTATCTATCAGCTTTCTTCTGGAAAGTACATCTTATACCTGTTTGTCTGTTTGGGCTTTAGGAATTTTTAGTGAGTGCTGCGTGGTTTGTCTGTACTTAGTGGGCCTTTAGGTGTCTGCTTTGTAATTTTGGTTGACCATCAACCTCAGACTTTGTCTCTTGTTTTGAATATATGGCTAACACCCCTTTGAACACCAACCAAGAGATCCCCATGATGGGAGCTCCTTGTCCTATTCCTCTCATAGGGAATGTTGGTATTCCCTTGATGGCCACCTTGAATCTTCCAAGATTCACCCTAGGGCTACCGGTGTGGTTGTTTTCCACTCCAACTGTCCTGAATGCTCTTGATGCTTCTCAAGTAAGCACCTTATATCAAGGGCATCAAAACACCGTCTCCCCTTCACCTATAGTTAGTTCTCCTCCTCCTTCTACCTCATGCGGAGAAAGTACTGATACTAGTAACCGGCAATATAAAAGGAGTAAAAGAAGGAGGAATAGGAAGAAAGCACATAAGCAAGGGGGCACCTATTCAACCTCTGCAAGTCAAGTTGAACCTCACCACCCAGCCTCGGTTGTTCAGGCTGGGGGCACCCATCCAACCTCTGCTGGTCATGTTGGATCTAGTCACTCAACCTCTGGTGTTCACGTTGAGTGCACCCGTTCAACCTCTGGTTTTCAAGTTGAACCATCCTATCCAACCTCTGTTGTTCATGTTGGAGCTCGCCATCCAGCCTCTGGTGTTCAAGCTGGTGGGATCCTTCCAACCTTTTCTGGTCATGTCGGATCCTGTCACTCAACCTTTGGTGTTCAAGCTGAGTGCATCTGTTCAACCGCTGGTTTTCAAGTTGAACCTTCCCATCCAACCTCTGTTGTTCAAGTTGGATCCATCCATCCAGCCTCTGGTGATCAAGCTGGTGGGATCCTTCCAACCTTTTCAGGTCATGTCGGATCCTGTCACTCAACCTCTATTGTTCACACTGAGTGCACTCATTCAACCTCTGGTGTTCAAGTTGAACCTCCCCATCCAACCTCTGTTGTTCACGTTGGATCTGTTCACCCAGCCTCTGTTGCTCAAGCTGGGGGAACACACTCAACTGCTGCAAAGCATGTTGATCCTAACCATTCAGCCTCTACTGTGCATGTTGATGGTGCCCCGTCAACCACTGCGAGTCATTTTGACACTATTGACAAGTCTACCCGTTCAAAACACAAGCCCAAGTTTCCTTGTAAGCTTTGTGAGGGATACCGCCTTACTTATAAATGCCCTTCTATTGCAGAGGTGTGACGAGTTTGGATTCATGGTCATCCCATTTTTGAACATTATGGAGTCTCTCAACAACCAGCCTCTCTTAGTGAGGTTGGACCCAGTCACCCAGCCTCTGTTGTTCACGCTGGGGGCAAACTCTCATCCTCTGCTAGTCATGTTGAGAGCAAACAGTCATCCACTGCTAGTCATGTTGACTCAGTTGAGAAAATTGGTCGTTCAAAGCATCATCTTAAGTTCCCTTGTGTTCTATGCAAGGGAGATCACCTTACTCATCTATGCCCTGCTATCCCAGAGGTGCGAAGAGTGTGGTCCAAGACTCATGGATTTCGTTCTTCTGAACACCCTATAGTTTCTCAACATCCTACTCAACCTTTGGTTGATCAAGTGGTCGAAAAAATCTCAGATTTGGTTGATCCCACTCTTCTTTCAGAGAGTGCACCTCATGTGATTGAAACAATGTCATCTTTAGTCAATTCCACTCTTCCTTCAGAGAGTGATCCTAATCTGATTGCACCAATGCCATCTTTGGTCAATCCCACTCTCCCTTCAGAGAGTGACTTTCACGAAGTGGTTGAATCGATCCCAGTATCGATCAATCCCACTCTTCCTTTGGAGAGTGAAGTGTCTACTAGTCACATTTTCTTCACTGCCAGTTCAGATCTTACTGAACAAGGGGGCACTGAACTTGTTTCGGATCAACCCCCACTAAGCCCTCAGATTGCTTCCTTTGATTGGGATAGCCTAGTTGAGCCGCGCCTTCCTTCCCATGCACCTTTCAATATAAAGGTCAAAGTTGAACCCTATACAATTGCTCGTTGCATTGTTGATGAAGGAGCCTCAGTTAGTATTTTGTCTACTCGTGCTTGGCGAGGTATGGGATCTCCCAACCTCATGTTGAATGATAGTCAGTTACTGGCATTTGATAGAAGAACTTGTATAGCTTTGGGAATTCTGGCTCAAACACCTGTTACTTTGGGTGAGAAGACTGTCTTAGTTGACTTCATGGTGATAGAAGACCCCTTGGACTTTAATATGCTCCTTGGACGTGATTATGTCTATGCCATGCAAGCTGTGGTGTCAACATTATTTCGTGTGATGTACTTTAATCATGGAAAATAAATTGTCACTATCGATCAGTTGGATTTTCTTGATCCGTCTCTTGACCCAACTAGAGACCAAGTCTTTCCTTTATTGATTCCCAGTGTTTCTGTAGACACTACCCTGCCACAGGTCAACTATGTGGCTTCTTGTCCTTTGTGTTCAATTGCTACTGAGAGGCAGCGTCTGTTTTCATGCTTACCTTCTCGGGACTTGGTCCCAGCAGTTGAACAGGTGAGTCATCCTGTACAGATTGTAGAGCCTTCTCTCCACTCTGTCCATCCATTTGAAAGTTCAGATATGTGTCCTATCTCGGATGATTTCCTCCTTTCGGATGAAGTCTTCCTGGAGTCTTTGATACAGTCTGACCTTCTTTTTCAGTTGTGATTAAGTCTAACCCTGATTTGCTTAGTAAGCCTTCCTTTTTTCTTATGTTGGTTTTTGTTGCGTCTTTTGATTCTTCATTTGAAAAGCAAGTCAGTGATCCTGATGAGTTTGATTTTTTCTTATGAATTTCTCTGCTCCTATGATATTGAGTTTGTTCCTACAGACTCTATCTCCCTTGTTGATTTTCACTTCTCTTCTGAGGTTGATCTTATTGATTATAAACCCTTGAGCCTTGGTCCTATAGAATCTTCTTCGGTTGATTCTGCCTTGACTTTTCCTTTTGTAGAAGATAGCAAAGTCACAAGTTTTTCTGCCAAAGTGACCCGCATCGGATCGTTTCTTCTGATGTTGTTGTTTCTTGGAGACAGGATTATTAGTTGGATTCACAACTGTTTATGGGCCTCACCTTGTTGTTCAAGCTGTAATTGCATTTGCATATTCCTTGCTCGTGCTTATGAGCCTGATGCCGGCTTCCACACTTTTAGCTCATTGTATAAGCCCTCATCTTTGTTCTCATTTCTGCCTAGCCTTGTATAATTTTGCCTTTGCAACTTGATACCCTTTACCTTGAGGAGACATTCCCTGAGTGTCCTTATCTTGCTCACTTTCCTTGCATTATGCATAGGTTTGTTCCTTGCGCTTGGAACTAGTTTTTCCTGTCTATGACACTCGTCTCCTCGCATTTAGAGCATTCTTTCTGTTCTCCTTCGAGCTCGTTAAAAATAGTAAGGAGGCCGTGAGTTGACTTTTCCAGACTCATTAAAACTTCACGGGAAAGATTATGAGTTTCTTTAGGCCCAATTCTGACTCCTCAAAATAGACTTGACTGCCGAGTAAACTTGTCCATTCAGGCTCGTTAAGAATATGTGAATGGGCATCCACATTGGTGGTAGGTTATCTCTTTCTCGGACCATGTGGAATAATACAAGAAAGGATCCCTCTCTTTTCTACTGAATTGAGAAGAGTATTCTCAGGCATAGGTTTATCTCTTTTCCGGACCTGAGGGACTAAACTTACAGAAAAGGAACCCCCGGTATGAGCTTAGTTTTTTCTTTTTCGTGCTCTGGACCAAAACATGAAAAAGATTCTGAGTGTACTTTATGTCTTTGTCATGCTCGTTAATCCCTAAAGCACAAAGCATCGAGTTTATTTTTGTAAGCTCCATTTCTCATAATCAAATGGATCTTTCCAAGTGATCTTGCCTTCCTTCACACTCATAAAACTCAGGCTATATATGCTGCTTTTGAAGGAGCGTTGGGTAGGTGGTAATTTAACCTTTTTCGGACCTTCCTGACTAATTACAAAAAATGTGCGCCTTTTCTTCTTCGGAAGTTAAGAGAGTTCTTCTTTGGTTTGTTTTATACTTTTTCGGCCTCAAGAGACTAAATTGTACGAAAAAGGACCCCCCCTGGAGTCTTCTTTGGAGTTTTCAGACTCTCTAAACTATGAAAACACCGTCGAGCATGTACTAGTTCGGGCTCGTAAAATCCACGAATCAGTGCCTTATCAAGCATTATTCTTTCTTTTCTTCGAGCTTGTCAAAAAATGAAGATGGTTTCGAGTTTGCTTTCTTGGACTCGTTAAACCTTTACAAGAAAGATGGGAAGGGGAAGGTTTATTTCCATGTCTTTTTACATCATGGCAGCAAGTCTTGTTTCCTTGAACAAAGCACCAGTTTTGAGTTTATCAATAGTTGGGTCCTAGTATTTTGACCTTATCTTGATTCAGAGTTTTTTACTCCTCCAGTTGGTCTCTTTTCCAATTATATGGGGAATCTGTCAATGTCTCCTACATTGCAGATTTGTTTTGTTGGTCCTTTTGTGTCAAAATATGCCTAAGTCACTTTTGTGTCGTGCTCACTGTTCAAGGATTAAACCTTTGTCGGCCATTCTACAGTTGCCTTGACCTTTTGTGTCGGCCATTCCCTGGTATCAGTTCATTACATCATGTCTTCGACGTTCCTTGTCATGAAATTCAGTACCATTTCCAGATCTAATTAGTCTTTGACTTACCTCGTGTTGGATGATGAAGGATGCCTTAATGCCTTCCTTCCAACGGATCTCTTCCTATCGACTGCAACACATCTTGCTCTAGGAATGAGATTTAGAGTTTTATGATAGTACCTTGGGAATTGTTGTCCTCAATGGCAATTTCCCTCGCTATTGGGTAGTGGGGATACATTAATGTCTCCTACTCAATGGATTCTTCAAGTGTTCGACTTCAAGTCCTTGTAATCACACTTGTTAGAATGTACTAGGTACCTTGGGGACCATTTTCATTAATGGTGGTTTCCCTCGTGTTTGTTAACAGTTTTCATTATTGACCGGTAATCAAACAGCTTCCTCCATGTTCGACTTCAACTCCTTTATTCGCATGGTTAGGATTCGTACCTTTTTTGGGCAGTTTGGATTGAAGACCTTGGGCCGACAGTAGCATCCTCGTTTTTTGCTATTTCCCGAGTTGTGCAAGATCTTGTTATACTTTATATGACATTTTGCTGAGACATAGATCCACCTTGTATTTTTTGTGGCTATGATCGATTGTTGAGTATGGATCCACCGTGTTCATTTGTGGCCATGACTCCTTTAGATTTGATATGGCGCCTTTTTTGCATATTGCGCGACCATGATAGTTTCCTCAATTATACATATGTTGGATCTTCCTGTATCTTTATGGCGATGTTGTAAATGGACGTGTATGTACCAAAGATCATTTTTTCTGACATTTATCTTTCTTACAGGTACCTTTGTTCGAGCCTTTCGATCTTGGATTATCTGCTCTCTCCATACTCAGCTGTTTCCTTTATAATGTATTTCGGCTATCGTCTTCCCCTCTAACCTCACACATTATGGGGCATCTATTATATCTCAAAATGACACTTCTCTACTTGTGACCACTTTCCCATGATCCCGTCGCATGTCGACATTTCCATGATGACCCTTCATGAAAGTCATTGAAAGTCACTGAAAAAACACCTATCTTGGAGGACCTATTTCTTGAGTTTTGTAACTCTTCTTGACCTCAACTCTACACCGTTGGAAATGTATTTCAGTTAGCTAAAACTTTCTAGAAGACACCAAAGTCTGAAAATTCTCAGAAATACCCTAAAAATGCGTTTTTTGTTCATTCACGATTTTCCTTAAGGAAAACCCACGAATGTGCCTCTTAGCATTTAAACATTACAAAATGACTTAATTAGAGATTAGTTAATTCATTTAACTTAATTTCCTTAACTACTGTAACTTCTCCAACCTTCAAAACTACCTTATTTCACCTGTTTGTGTCAGAAATTGTTACTAAGGCTAGGGTAACAAGCCAACACAATCTCAAGAGAAAAAACTTAATTCAAACTAGGGTTTAGGGTTTTGTTTATGTGTTTTTGGTTGTAAGCTTCAAGAACATGCAGGGAATACATTCCGAGTAAAAGCAACAACTAAATCATAGACATAAACTGATAAAGATGCCCAACATATCACAAAAATCCAACAAAGAGACTATGCTGTGGTTCATACATTAAAAGATAAGCATTACCAGAAAAACACATTAACTAGCAATGAATTTACCATTTAAGAAGCAAAACATGCTCAATAACAAAGCCAACATAGACAAAATGTGGGGGAAAGATTCATATATCACATTATTTCATCAGTAAATGTATATGAGAGTTTTCAGTACCTATCTCTGAACAAGTCTGAAAGTATAAGCAGCTTGCAGACCTCCTGATACTCCCAAAAATCAGAACCCTAACAATGACTTGCTAACTCTTCTAAATAGACATCATCTACCAAAATCAGTTAAGTTTCTCCTCCTAACTGCCTCCATCGAATCACTAAGTAGGTAAAGTAAAAATTGACTTTTTGCAAACTTACATGATTGCTAAAAATAGCAAATACTTAACAAAAGTGTTTATCAAAAATAACCACTAACTAATAATTGTTTCATATCTTCTTAGCTGCCTCAACAAGAAGTGATATTCCATCTAGGGCTCGAGACCTTTTCTTAGCTCTTTTATCCTTCTTCTCCATCTCAGTTATCCTTTTCTACAAGTCTTCATTTTCCTGTTGTAAATGATCAACAGTCTTCTCCAGCTTTGCATAGTACCTGTCAGTAGCTCTTTTCCTGCTAAGGACTTCCTTGGAAACTTCTGATAGCTCCAAAAAATGCTTATGAATATCCTGCAACTCCTCTATCAGCCCTTTATTAACTTTGAATAATCCATCATTAGTTTCTTGCAGGTGTTTCATGTGTTTCCTGTATTTCTGAATACTTTCCTGTACCTCCTCTTCATCAAAATTTGGGATCTCTGATATATTTTCATCTTGCATTAAAAGATCTGAGAAATCAACATGAACAATTGACTCTTCTAAAATACCTGCTTTCTTGAGAATAGCTTGATCCTCTTCATCCCATTCATGATCTTCAAGAGGACAGATTCTAGCTTCTTCATCTTGTTGCTGTTTTGAAAGTTTATTCCTTATTTCCAACACTATTTCAGATAAATTAGTCTTGGACTGTTCAATCTCTCTTGCTAACTGTAATCTTTTTGTGTTTGCAGGTTGAGAAAAAGAAGAAGGCTTGGAAATTGACTTTCCCTTGCCTCTGCTGCCCTGTTTAACAATTTCTGTTTCTTCATTAGAAGAAGAATCAATCACAACAGCTTCTTGTCTAGCATTCAACTTGGGAGTAAGTAATTTTTTCATGTTCCATCTTAACTTATTAGTTGGCCTAGTTTTAGGCCTTCTGTATGAAGTATCAGTCCTTTTCTTCTTCCTTGGTTCAGCTGTTTTGCATTCTAAACTAAGGAATTCTTCACAAGTTTCAATACTTAACCCTACTTCACCAATTTCCTGCTCATCCTCATCAATTTTCTGATCATCCTCTAATAAGTACCCCTCATCCTCAGACAATATAGTGAGGGGGATTCTTTGTTTAATTTGTACTTCATCCTTAAGTACAACATATTTCTCTTCATCAATAGTCTTGGCTTCTTCAAAATGTGCTGCTGGTGGTAATTTCAGACAAGGCTGCACCTCATCTCCTGCAAACAATAAGTACTTGTTTTTAATGGAATCTGAAGCCACTTTGAGCTGACTGTCAGCCTTTACTTGTTCTGCTACCTGCTCTGTTACCTTCTTAGCTTTAACCTCATCTTTACTTGTAGATTTGACTGTGTGACCCAACTTTTTCATCATTACTTTACCCTTATCAGTCTGCCTCTTAGGCTACTGATCTTCTTGCTGAGGATGAACATCTGACCAGAACAGAAAGAAGTCCCATGTCCTACCTTCATGTTGCAACACTGTGGTGATGATCAGTTTGATCAGGCCATGATGAAAAAGTGACTGGGAAGTATGATTATCATGTTGCTTTATCTTGCTTGACATCTTCTGCAGGCTCTTTAAAAAAAAGAAGGGCAGGTTCATTTTAGAAACTCCTACTATGTGTTGCAGGAACCTGAAATGATATTTAAATACAAATGAATATCTGCCCTCACTAGTCACATAAATTTGAAGAATCCTTATGGGCTAAATCCACTCTTTCCTGAAATTTTGAATGAGAATACCCTTGTTCCAGTCAGGAGACACATTAGGCAACAGGTACCTTTGTGGTTCAAACTCAAAAGGCAACTTTTTGAACCAATGCTCTCCTTCATTACTACTCTCAGTAGCTTCTGCAATTAATTCCATAGTCAACTTGAATTTCAAAGCATCCATCATGACCATATCATCCTTAAGTCCCTGAGCAAACTTGCAGGACACCTGAGCATTGTATCCATCTATCTTCCTGAAAAACTTGAGCCAACCTGCTTGTTGAAATAATTCTGCACAGTCTGGAAGTTTCTCAATCTAGGTCAGGTCAGTGGGCTCAGCCCTGTTGACCTTACCACTTTTCCCACTCTTTCCCATATTCTTCTTTCAGGAACTAGAAACAGTCTAGCTTTAGGTTTCAAAAATGTTTTAAGACTGGTTTGCTGTTCTTCGAACTCCTCAATGTGTTATGTACTCCTGAACAGGCCTGCAATGTCAATGTTCCCTTGTCTTCAACCATACAACTAGGTTTGAATATAGGTATACTGTGAGTAGATCAGTTCATGAATAAAACAATCATAAGAGCACAAAAACACTGCTCATTCTTCACAAATGCACCATCAGACATAATGTCAAATTGCTTTAGACTATGGACCACCCAAGCTCTTCATTTTAGGGTTAAGGAAACCAGCAATATGATATGCATTCAGATATAAACTTCTCCTTTAATAGAAACTGATTTAAATCATAGAATACAGCACTTTGGTTAACCAGTGTCCAGGGTGTTCAATATAATTGAAACTGTCAGTGAAAATAGCTGCTCTATTTCAGTCTTGCGCTCTTATTTCTGTGTATCAACCAGCCTTAATCTTCAAACCCTAAAACTTTTACTGCTTCAGAATTTGCAAGAATAACATCAACCACAAGCTTATTAAACCAAATGGAGACTGATAGCATGAGAAGAGAGAAAAACACCCATGTCTGCAATATATTCACCTTTAACCTTTACCAAAAACTGCCATCAAAACCTGTATATAAAAACTAACATGTTCTCCAAGCAAGTGATTTTACAAATCATAACAATTATCAATAGCTTTTCAAACCAATTGAACAAACCATTGAACACCTTCTGTGTAAAATATGAGCATAACAAATCAGTCTAGAATTCCTCTCAATGCTATTTCCTGTAGATTCTGGTTCACATTGGCATTAGGTCTGAGAATAATCCATTCAATTAACTCATTATAACCAATATGCATCACCATCAGAGTTTTCTGGGATGTATTGGAAAGCAAATCATAAACAATCTTCGTTCAAACAGTCATTAAAATTTCACAGGCTGAATGCTTTAAGTTTTAAGGTTACTTTGCTGCTCTGTTCATGAAAATTCCTCATAATAGCTTCAGACAGCTATTTCTATGGCCAAGGGTTCATTTTATGACCTATTCTATCATCTTCAGCAACCAATTTCTCCAAATAATTGCGCAGCAAGAAAAACCCAAATTTTTCAGCTATAAGGGTTTGTATTCAAATTCCTGTCAACTTTCCAACTGCCATGGCTTAAATATTCATTTTGGGTTATCAACGGTCTCTCCTTACGCGCACAGGTGTCTCCATGTAATTTCCTTGACTGCAAGTAAGCGAATTAGGAAGCCCTAATTTTCGCTGGCTGAAATAACGTTGTCTCCTCTCCACAGAAACAAATTCCTCCTTTCAAGCAGTTAACTCTACTTCACGAAGCCTCATTTACTCTGATAATGTGTGTAAAATGTAAAACACGCCAGTTTAGACCGAGATTTATGGATTTTTGTTCAACTGACTCCGCATCATAAGCAATGATGAACCTGTTTGGTTGCGAGACTGATAACTACCTGAAATCTTGCTTAAACTACAGTAAACACGTGTTAAACCACTCACACAATGCGATTAGACCTTCACATACTGCAATCATGATCAAAATTTGTTTGAAATTTGAAAAAACAAAGGGCCACGATATTCTTGTAGCACGCTCTTTGTTAAAAAAAATTCCAGCGCTACAAGAATAACTGCCATGCCAAATTTTCGCTGTTTTTCAATTTTCAGCTAATTTGTCGGGGGTTTAGACAACTGCTAGGTTAAAAAATCAAGTTTAACTGATCTCCAAATGCATTTTAATGAATCAATTTTTTGATAATATGACCTTCTTTAACCCCTTTTAAAAATGAAAAAGACCACAAATCAAATAAAACCTATGAAAAGTATGCCCAAAAACTATCAAATCATCAAGAGAACTCCTAAAGGAGATTAAAACAAAAGCTTAAATGAGAAACAAACCAAAAATTTAAGAAGTCAAGCCAAAATTGGACAGAAAAAATTACTGACTTAACATCACCCATATAAATAGAGGTAGGGAGGTCCATGAGAAGGGACTTGAATTTCTGCATTGTTATGCTGGAGGAATCGGGACTCTCTTTTCCCACACCTTTGCCCTGGAGGTCTTCCCCTTGTGTTGCAGAGCTTAGAGGCTGAGTTCTTTGGAGAAGAGAAGCAGCAGATCCAGATCAGGGTTTCGTGAGGTGCCAAACTTAAAGAGAAGGTATACTTGTACTTGTTTTCAAGATTAATAAAGATGTGATGTCCTTCTTCTTCCCAAATCATTATTCAATGTGTGATTGAATCTCTATTTATGATCATATGATGATGTTATTCAGATTATTATTTCAGATTTATTTGATTATCATTTCTTTATATGTGGTCATAATGGTTTGAAGAAGGTATAATTCGTTTTGCAAGTCTCTTGGAGCGAGAGGAGCAAGAGGAGGATTGAAGAGAAAGCTTGGACCAGCCTTCAGTTATTCAGGTGTGGACCTTTCTCATCTCTAATCTTGCTTATATATTCTTGCTGAACATTGTGCATCTCTCTTTCAACCCCAGTACATTGATGGCCTCTTAAACCCTAGCCATAGGATACTTTCCTTTACAACAAGTTTTCCTTGACATGGATCTGACTCACTTGACTCCTGGCCTTCCCTATGCCTTGAGATCGCTCGGATTCAACCTTTCATTACCCCTTTGAAAATATATATAAGGAACTCTATGGTACATTGAAGGCATATGAGATAATTGAGAGCAAAGAAACCATAGTCCATTGTTGACGGAACTTGTGCTTGAGTCTACATCCCTTTGTCCCTTGGAGCACTTTTGTGTTATTCCCAATCCTTCCTTTTGCTTGTGAGCTTGCTATCGAGAGATGGAGGATTGATGTGGTGGAGTCCCAAGTGGGGGATTCAGTTTCTCTGATTTGCAGACGTGCTGACAGAGGTTGTATCCATTGCAATCTCTGATTTTATATTAATAGAAATATCTTTTCCTGTCCAATAATGTATGTTTAAATGAATATTTTATCCATGGATGTTTTCAAATGCTTATACATTGTTGATTATATATGCTAGAATAGATCTAACACAAATATATATAGTATGCTTGTATTGTTTACTTGTTGTTGAGGAAGTGATTTATCAATTCAAGCGGAAGTTGGAAAACTCAATGGGGATCTAATTCAACCATCTGGAATAAGGTACATGGTCTGATCCTATAGTGTTAGATATTTTATTTCTATTGCATATTGGAAAGGATTGATTTCTGGAGTCAAGTTGTCTGTTGTGGTACCCCAAGCCATAGGAATTTCTCTCCGTAACAAAATTGGTGAATCCACTGGGGAGTTCCTAGTAGTTGTCCTTTGGGGGTTTTCTATCAGCATTCAATGACTTTGAATTGCTCTTTTTCTCTTGTTTCTGTGTTGAGTCTGGGGGCATGTTTTCCTGGTAGTGTCTGATTGGTGTGAAATTTGTCTCAACTTGTCTATTTGCCTTTAGTTTTAGGCACCTTTCTTCCTGTATGCAAGTTTTAAACTCACAGTTGCGTATATATGTGGGTTTCACTACTATTTCCGCGTACACACATGGGTTTACTACGAACAGTCACGTATGCCCTTAGTTTTTCTTTTAGAGGAAGTTGAATGGTTGTTGGGTGAATTTTGATGATTGTTGAGTCTCCTTTGATACTTCCAGAGTCTATATACACCTCTGTTTCTGACTAGAGACATTTTTTTTAGGGTAAATTTCTTTTTTAAGAATGTTCTTGTCATTGCATTTTCAAATTTTTTGTTTTGGGATTAGTGCATTAGACTTCTTTTACCTTAGTGCTTTGCTTGAGTGATGCTTGAGTGTGCTTGCAGAGTGTGGGGGTTGTAGAATCATTATTTTTCTTTTATATCCCATTTTTATTTCAAAAAATCCAAAAATATTTGCTTATCATCATGCATTGCATTTTGCATTTTGCATAGTACTTGCACTAGATTTGGTTAGGCGTTTTAGTCAGGATTTCATATAGGAAAGCTTGCATTTATCATTTGAAGAAAACTGTGCATTTCACGTAGTAGCATACCCTGTTTTCCATGGACACATTACATTTGCATTAATTGTTAGGTGTGCATTTTACTTCATGTTGTGTCATAACACTATTAGTTGCATGGCCATATACCTCTTTTGAGTAATAAAGCCAATTAAAATCAATGCTTAATTAAAATGAACCACACAATTTTATTTGATAGGGTTCACCAACAAGATTAGGTTTTAGGGTCTTGGAATAGTTCATTGTGAGTTAATTATCCAAGACCACTAAACAACAATATGTATGTGTCTGTCCAAGTGAGTGTGTGAAATTCCTTGGTATAACTAGTGTTTCTCAGGATCCTCCTCTCAAAACGGAGTTGAGGATGAGGCAGTGTGAGTGGTTATTGATTGGGATGACCCCTAGTCATAATTGAGTAGTACCAAAGATATTTCCAGGATTGTATTCGTATCTGGGGGCTCTTTCGAGAGTTTCAGGCTTTGCTACCCTGCCCATATGGTCAATCCCGCCTGCGACTGTCCACTTGAGCATTGATTATATTGAGGTGACCTTAGTGACCTTACCTAGGATATCGAGGGGGTACTTTGTAGGGGTTATTCTGCAAGTGTCCCAGCTAGGTTGGGGTCGGACAACACAGTGGCTTTACGCGTTGAATCTTAGGGCCAGAATAATTGGTTATGTACCTCCGCTTGTTGTGTATGGGAGTCTGAAGCCTCTCCTAGGTGAGACATACCTACTTCAATTGGAAGCTCACTTATCCTACCCTTGATTACTTGTGTTTGGCTTTAGATTTTATTGGTGATTGCTCCATGCACGATATCTTTCCTAGGGTTTGCATAGATAGAGAGTCTTTTATTATTTTTGAGTCATTATGGATTCGGGTGTGGCTCCTCACCGTTCTCATCGTTTAGCAGGACTTCCACCTTGTACATCTCCTCCTCCTTTGGGAGAGATAAATAGATAGTCCAAGAGGACTACTTCGCACATTGATTCACACACCATGGGAGACCATATGAAAGGTATTCCTGAACCACCTTCTCCCATTCATGTGGAAGATGGGGAGTTTACTCCTAACTATGATCCTTCACCCGATTTGACTGAGTTAGGTCCTATGATTTCTGAGATAGGAACCTTTCATGATAGACCTACTTACTCTAGGGTTGATTCCCCATTGACGCATCACCGGTATGGAATGCCGGAGGATGATGAGACTCATTTTGAACCCATGAGCACTAGTTATGGTAGTTATTCTATGTCTAGCTTTCCCACACATGATTTGGCATTCCATGTCAAATTTGAGTTTGAGCCTAGCACTATGCCTGAGGGCACTCTCATTCCTTACCATGTGGATAGGTTTGGGAGCACTAGTCACATTGCACCTTCCATCTCAGTGGTGGAAGTTACATCACATATTCCTCCTAGGTCTAGGGTTAGTGATCCTATTAGGATACCAGATCCGAGACGAGTGACTATAGGGAATAGTACGTACATAATTACATAGATCCCTTCATCCTCTGTCCCTAGTTCTTTGAATGTTCACCCTCCACCTCATTCATGTGGTCCTTCGGGCTAAAATGTTGCTACGAGTTATGTCCGTACTACGGTTACTAGACCAATTGTGTCTCAGGTACATGTGTCGCCCGTTGTTTTGGGAGGTCATGGTCATACTTCTAGAGGTCACATTCCTACTTTCGGAATGTATATTCCTACTTCTAGAGTGTATATTTCTACTTATGGAGTGTCTCATGGGACATCTCATGCAATGAATTATGGACCCTATTATGGGACGCAGTATGGACAGGGTTCTTCACCTTATGGGGGTGGGTATCAACAACCTGCTTACTCTCCAAATTACAGCTTTGTAGCTGTGAATAGTCAAGGTACACCACACTATGGTGCTTCCATGCCACCCTATACAGGTCAAATGGGAGGAGGGCACTATGTCCAAGGCCATGGTGGTAATCAGACCTATGTGAATCAGAACTATCAGGGAGAGGTCCATCGACCTCATCATCCTAGGCTCCCTTTCCTCACAACGTTGAATATTCCTGACTTGTCGATATTGACGAATGATCCTATAGCTCATGACCCAGCTTGGCCAGCTGTCCCTACTAAGCTTTCCTCAGACATACCCAAATTTGAGGGCAAACTGGGAGAGGATCCAAGCAAACATGTTACCACCTTCCACCTATGGTGCTCTTCGAATTCCTTACATTAGGACTCCATCTACTTAAGGATGTTTCAATGCACCCTCACAGGGCCTACCATGAATGGTCTATAGATCTACCTAGGGGGGCATTCGCTTTGTTCGATGACCTAGCGATGACTATTCTTAACCACTTCCAGCTACTAGTGCATTATGACTTTGGTACTGAAATCTTATCAACATTTTTGTAGGATAAAGCCACACATATCTCGGATCATATCCAAGAGTGGCATAGACAGAAGAGGTTAATTAAAGTGTTTATACCACTGGAATTCCTCGTCGAATGGTTCCTTAAGTCGTTATTTCCATATATAGCGAAGGATGTTTCTACATATGGAGTACAAGATGAGGAACAAGTGATTTTTGGGGTGCAGGAACTAGATTTGATTAATGCTCAGTCCGGTTTATTATATGAGATTATTCCTAATGCTCTGCGTTCTAGTTTCAATCCCAAAGTTAAACCTGGACCACATGCCGATGGCATTGTTGGTTGTGTGAGTGCTAAACCTACAGATTCAGTTGCAAAACAAGTTAGTCAATTGTCATTCAACCAATCTACTTTGAGACAAGCCACGGCTTCATCTCAACCCACCCAAATGATGAGTGTGATTTCGGTGCAATTGTCGGACCAGAAGAGTAACCAGCAGCCCAGACAGAATAAAAAGAAGGGTAAGAATAATCATAAGGGTGGGAATAGAAATGAGAATGCTAATAATAATGACAAGAATGCTCGTAATGCTGGGGGGGACAAGAAAGCTAAACGTAAGGTTAAATTCCCTTGCAAGTTGTGTAAGGACGATCACCTCACTTACTTGGGCCCTCGTATCGATGAATCCTTGAGATTCTTGGCACAAGGCCTTGAGATTGTTGGAACCATGACCAGTCTAATGGTGATCAAGATCTGCCAGAGGGTAGTGGTCGTGGTTGCATTAACATGGTACGTGTTGTGAAAGCTGTGACCCATGCGAAAGACTATGGTTCGTCACAACCCAGCCCAGGAAAGGAACCTGATCCACCAAGGACTCCTTTGCATATTGAGAAACCTATGGATAAACCTAAATCTACACCTCACATTCCTAAGGGAGTCCTTAAGCATTCTAGGAACAATCCTAATGCTTGAGCTACCCAAAACTATTCTGTTGTCGAGGATTTGGGCCACACTCCTTGTGCAATGTCTGCACTGGAAGTGCTTCAGAATTTTCCTTTGTAAAGGAAGGATTTTCTTTTTACCTTTGGTGTGAATGATGATAATTATTCCTTTGTGATTAAATTTGGAACCGCAGGACTTCAGCCACACTTGCCTTACTATGTGTCTCTTTTGATTCACATAGAATGTCTTAACATGACCATCAAGCACACTATGATTGATGAAGGTGCTGCTACTTCTGTGATGTATTTATCATGTTGGAAGGGTATAGGTTCCCCTGAGCTATCTAAATTAGTGACCATGTTAACTACGTTCAATGGGAGATCATTTAGGCCGCATGGGATCCTTCCTTCCCTTAAGGTCTATTTGGGAGGAAAGACCGTTGCGATAGAGGTCGAGGTGGTTGATGCGCCCCTTGACTACAATCTCTTGCTGGGTAGGAATTGGATGTACAGTATGCAAGTCGTATCTTCAATCCTATTTCACATTGTATGCTTTCCATTTAATGAGAAGATAGTCACGATTGATCAAACATCATTCAAGAATCCGTCTGTTACCGCATCTTCGAGAGCTTCAATCCCGATCATTGAACACTCTCAGCCGGCAACTGGGAGTGTGGTTGTAGGCATGTATCCATCCCTCATGGGAATTTTTAGTTGTCCTACACTGATTCTTATGATAGGATCTAGTTTCGATGAGGCTTCGACATCTATGAGATTGGTGTCTTTTCGCATGAGTCATATGGAAGATCCTTGGATTCTTCCTACACCGAGTACTCTGAGTGATCCCATCGTGATGGACATGCCATTGCCTAAAACTATGGTAACTTATCAAGATAATATTGAGTGTGTTTCAGAGCCCAGTCCTTCCTCTTCACGGATGGAGGAGGAGGACCCTTATGTGCTACCGGAATGGGTAGTGCAGTCTTCTCACTTGCATGACTACCTTGATAGTGTTTTGCCTTTAGATGAAGCGATTATTGAGGCTATGTCAGGAGTTGATCCACCATGGGAAGAACTCCATCATAGATCTTACTTTCTTCCCGAGCTTGACCGCTTGGAGTGTGAGGAATTTAGGGAGGTTATTAGTGAGAGAATTGGTAGTCATATGGTTCCATTAAGCTCTCTTGGTTAGATGGCTGATGGAAACATGGAAAACATATCTTCAATGATTCTTATCAATATCTCTCGCAATCTTGGCAGGATAGAGAATATCTATATTGGGGTAGAATGTTCCCATGCTGAGATTCAAGAATACACCGAGCTGTTTAAAGAATTCCATGATATCTTTGCTTGGTATTACGATGAAATGCCAGGTATCGACCCTCGTATTGTCAAACATAAGATTAAGACTTATCCCAATGCTAAGCGTGTTCAGCAACGCTTGCATGCGGTGAATCCTAGGAAAGAACCCATGATTAAGGCAGAGATAGAGAAACCATTGAAAGTCAGTTTTATCTATCCCGTTCCCTTGACAGAGTGGGTTTCAAACCTCATTTCAGTTGATAAGAAGTAGGGAGCGATCCACATATGTACTGATTTCCGTGATTTGAATCGTGCCTATCCTAAGAACAATTTCCCCACACCATTTATTGATCAAATTTTGGATGAGTGTGAGGGTAGCAAGGTTGTTTCCTTCATGGATGGATTTTTCAAATATAATCAGATACAAATTAAACCTAAGGACCAACATAAGACTGCATTTATTTGTCCTTGGGGAACTTTTGCATATCGAAAAATTCCTTTTGGCCTTAAGAATGCCGAAGCTACTTTTCAGCGGGCCATGACCTTGATATTCCACAATCTCAAATCGATTATCGAAGTATTTTTGGATGACCTTGCTGCTCATTTTCATATGAGAATGCATCATTCCTATCATTTGAGATTGGTATTCGAAAGATACTATCATTATTTGGTCAGGTTAAATCCTAACAAGTACATCTTTTGTGTGAAGTCAAGTCACTTGTTAGGATTCATCGTGTCTAAAGAGGGTATAAGAGTCGACCCTTTGAAGGTAGAGGCAATACTTCAGTTGTCTCCCCTGAAAAATATTCGTCATCTTCAATGTTTGCAAGGCATGGAAAACTTCTTACGGAGATTCGTTGTCAATTTTGCCAATTTGACTAGAGGCTTCATGTGTCTTTTGAAGAAGGACACCACCTTTTGTTGGGATGAGTGAGCCCAGGAGTCTTTTGATGCACTCAAGCAATCCCTAGCATCGGTCCTAGTGATTAGTCCCCTAGACTATAGTCATGATTTCCTACTTTATGTGGTCGCATCCATGGAGATGATTGGTATGGTTTTGGTTCAAGAGGATGAGGAGCTCCAAGAGCATGTCATATACTATTTGAGCTGGAATCTTATTGACGCAGAGATTCATTATACTCATGTTGAGAAGCTTTCTTTAGCTACCGTACATGTGGTTCAATGGTTGAGACATTATATTCTCCTTCGCCAGACCTTGGTTGTAGCCCATGTCTATCCATTTCAATTTGTCCTCACTCGAAGGATGATTGGGGGAAAATATAATAAATGGATTGTCATCCTACAAGAGTTCAATCTCGAGTTTGTTTTGGAAAAATCGAAGAGATCGTTAATTTTTGCAGATCTTATATCGGATTTCCCACGTGAGGCCAAGGAGTTGGTTTGTGAAGATACATTTATCGATGAGCACATCTTCTTAATCTCAACTTTAGACCCATGGTATGAGGATATCATTATATATTTACAAACATTGAAGGTCCCTACTCACCTCTCACGGGATGAACGAAGACGATTACGTCACGTGTCTAAGAATTACCTTATAGTGGATAAAACTTTGTACCGCCGTGGGGTAGATTCCATTTTATGACATTGTTTAACTCATTAGGAGGCTGAGGTAGTGCTGAATTATTGCCATGGAGGGGCGTGTGGTGGTCATTTATCTGGGCTTTCTACAACCCAAAAAATATATAGAGTGGGTTATTTCTGGTTGTCGATCTTTAAGGATTGTGTTGATGCGGTCAAGAGGTGCCACCCTTGCTAGGTATTTTCATGTAATATGTGCTCAAAAACTGCCCCATTACATCCCATCATCACCGCCGGTCCCTTCACTAAGTGGGGGCTTGATTTTATGGATTGCAACCCAGCTTCAGCTAGGGGGCATCATCATATCATAGTGGCTATTGATTACTTCACGAAATGGGTTGAGGCTATTCCTATAGTTAAATCCAATGGTAAGACAGCCACACACTTCATATTCAACCAGATTATTAATCAGTTCAGGATTCTGAAAGAGCTTGTCACTAACCATGGCTCGCACTTTTAGAATCGTATGATAGAAGAGTTGGAATCAAATTTAGGGTACAAGCAAGAGCATTCCTCCTCTTACTACCCTCAAGTGAATGGATAGGTAGAAGCAGTGAAAAAGTCACTCAAATTCATTCTCCAATGAACCATCGCACAAATCAAGAATAATTGGCACATCATGTTATATCCTGCTTTGTGGGCATATAGAACCGTTGTTAAGACTACCACGGGTTTTTCTCCATATCAACTTGTACATGGAGTGGATTTGGTATTGCCAGTTGAATGTGAGATTCCTTCTTTGAAGCTAGCCATAGAACTCTTACTAGTCACTTCACCATTGGAGGAGCGTTTGGTCCACCTTGAGAAACTTGATGAGTAGCATCGAGATTCCTTGGTGGCTTTAGAAGTAAATAAACATCACGTAAAGGTCCAGTACGATAAGTCTATCCGTCCAAGGAGGTTTAATGAGGGAGACTTGGTCCTTTTGTGGGATCAACCGAAAGAACCCTTGGGGGTAGGAAAGTTTAACCCCATGTGGCATGGTCCTTACATCGTCAAACATGTGTTAGAGAAGGGCGCTTATGAGTTAGTGGATTATGAGGGAACGGCCTTGGTGAAGCCTAGAAATGGGCTCTATCTCAAGAAGTATTATGCATGATGTTCAGCCAAGGCTGGTTATTGTATATTATTGTACAGTTTTGCATAGTTAGGTCTTTTTATTATAGTGATCGAGTTTGTGATTAGTTTCCGTTTATTTTGGCATATGTTAATGGAATCTTCCACCTACATAGGATTTGTGGATGGTGTGAGCCGTCACACTCAACACTCAGCCTTTGCTGCTTGGGTGATTTATACTCCTATGGGTCAGGTACTATCTTCAGGAGGCATATGTTTACGACCATCTTCAAACAATGTTGCTAAATATAGTGTCGTTATTGAGCTTCTACGGGATGCCATTTCACATGGCGTTCTCTCTCTTGAGGTACGTCTTGATTCGGAGTTAGTAGTGTCACAACTTAACAGTTTGTACCATGTTAGAGATTCGACGTTATTAAAAAGATTCTTACATGTGATATTATTAGAACGACAATTTGACAATATAACATGCATACATATTCCAAGAATTAATAATCAAGTTGCTAACTCATATGCTAACTACGTGTTAGACTTCCATTTGTTTCATACACAATAAATTCATCACAAACACAAATTTTACACATGTAAATAAATAAATCGATCATCATAAAAAAATTTATAAACATCCAAAATGTGGTAATACATAGTGTCATGATACAAAAATGGGGCTATTGAGCCACCAAAATATAATACACGGTAATACAAAATGTATCACTCCCAGGTATCTAAGCCTATGGAGGAGGAGGTGGGTTGTGATCATGGAATGTCACTATGGCTCTAGCTAGTTGTCAGAATAGTCGCACCCATGCTCATGGTACACCCACCACCTGGTGCTGCATAGCCTCAGGCAAGTCCTCGACTTGCGCCATGGGAACTCTGTGTGCCAGCCTCACAAAGTTGGTATGAATGCTCTGGAGCGTCCGCTCTGCATCCACACCCGTGATATCATCTCCTCTTCCCCTCCGTCTATGACAAGGGAAACCTTCAGACCATCATGGTCCCACATCTACATACAAATGGTAGATGTCACTATGTATTGTCGCAAAAAAAATATGTCTTTTGATTCCATATAATCAGAAAACACAAAATAATTAAATAGCTATAGAATTTAAAGAGAGGGTTGAGATTCGTTACCTATGTCACCATATGCCGATCCTGATGGTAGCGGCATGTCCGAGTCCCCCTAGAAATCAATCCCTGCATAGGGGTAGTCATCGATGGAAACTATTTGTCATCTCCACAACAGAAAGAACTCAGCTAGATAGGGGTTGGACACCCTACCTCCCCCGAGTCTGCACATCGCATCCACCCAACGCCGTTGGGCCGGATCTCGAACCCCGTGTAGAGGAAAGTCAACTCTAGGGCTCAATCCTGGAACACGCTCGAAGAAAAACGTGCTCAGTATGCTGTTGAAATAGAATTTTTGCACTCTGTTGATCCAGATGGAGATCGGTGGCCACCCACCTATTCCATTGGCTCAAAACAACTGTCCATTGTGGCAGTTTCCCAGTTATTTTTCGGCAGTTTTTCGAGTCCTAAACTTTCGGGGCCGTTTTGAGGCCCTAAACGACGTTTTCTAGAGATTCAGGGCCAAATGGTTGCCTTTGGCATGCATTTGGCCGACAAAAAGTTATAAAGCTTAGATAGACCTTTCCAACGAGCTATCGAACGCCCAAATCGAAGATCGCATGCAAAATTTATGACCCCGGGAAGTTGACTATTCAACTTACCACCGTGGGGCCGCAAACTTTATGATGGTTCATCTTCTAGGGTTACGTTTTGGGACTTTTGGGGTTCTCACCTCATTTTTATTATAAATAGGCCCCTTTGGCCTCATTTTGTATTCAGCTTGGCATGAATGAGCGTAGCAGCCACATCTCTTCTCAGAGATAGATATCACCATTCTAGCAATTGTATTACAGTCTATTCTATTTCCGCCATTTAATATAATATGTGTTTACTGTATCTCTGTTATATTTGCAAAATGTCTGTTATTGTGATTCTGTATATGTTCTTTCATTTTTTTCACGCATAAATCTATCAGATCAATCTGCGCTTTGATTGTTTCTCGGTGCATGTCCCCGACGAGGTTCGAGTACAGAGAGTTTGGTCTCGAACTAGTTTCACTTGATCATTCTCGCCGTCCCAAACAACCTCCCATGGAGGAAGAAAAGAGAGACAACGGAGCAGGAGATCCTATCAAGTCACTGCTCGAGGAAGCCCTCGAGCGACAGAGGAATGAGATGATGGATAGTTTCGCCCAAATCCTTCGGCGAATGTCGACCGCGGCCAGTGCATCTTCAACGAGCAG
>LPNX010617309.1:0-24093 GCA_001517045.1 Pseudotsuga menziesii | reverse complement strand
ACATCGGTACATCCGAACTGAGATGGACTTCCTCGACATCTCTTCACTTGGATCCGCCTATCGGTATGCTGTCAAAATCGAGGAGAAATTTCGACAAAATAACAAGCGAGACTCTGGACCTACGAATCCACCGCAGAAACAAGGAAAGGGAAACCCTGGCCTGCAAAACACAGCAAAAGAAAATGACAACCAGTCCCCGCCACAAGCAAAGAAGGGAGATTGAAAGACAAAGAAGGACACTGGTAAGTGGTGCGAATTTCATAAAAGCCCTTGGCACAACACTGATGAATGTCGCTCAAAGGAGTCATTAGTGGCCGAGATCAAATCTTCAGAATCAGATCCTGATTATGATTCCGAACCCAATGCCACAGCTGCAGACAATGGGAGGCAGATCATTGATGCAGACCCCACTGCCACTGTTGTTACCACACAGATTCAACTAGAGGATCCTGAAGAGTCAGAGGTAGAGGAGCGCCTATTCCACTCGCAGATGTGGGTGAAGGGGATGCCTCTACATTTTGTTGTTGACAATGGTAGCCAAAAGAACTTGATCTCAGTAGAAGTCGTCAAGGGATTGGAGCTTCCGAAAACACCACACCCGCAACCTTACAAAATCAGTTGGCTAAGCCAAGGACGAGGTATCCGCATTACTCAACAATGCCTCCTACCATATGGCCTCATTTTGTATTCAGCTTGGCACGAATGAGCGTAGCAGCCACATCTCTTCTCAGAGATAGATACCACCATTCTAGCAATTGTATTACAGTCTGTTCTATTTCCGCCATTTAATAGAATATTTGTTTACTATATCTCTATTATATTTGCAAAATGTCTGTTATTATGATACTGTATATGTTCTTTCATTTCGTTCACGCATAAATCCGGCTCAGTGGTATCAGAGAAATCTGCGCTTTGATTGTTTCTCGGTGCATGTCCCCGACGAGGTCCGAGTACAGAGAGTTTGGTCTCAAACTAGTTTCACTTGATCATTCTCGCCGTCCCAAATGACCTCCCATGGCGGAAGAAAAGAGAGACGACGGAGCAGGAGATCCTATCAATTCACTGCTCGAGGAAGCCCTCGAGCGACAGAGGAACGAGATGATGGATAGTTTCTCCCAAATCCTTCGGTGAATGCCAACCACGGCCAGTGCATCTTCAACGAGCAGCTGGTTCGGGGATGCAACTCCCTTTAAGGTACAAGTTAACTTTGATATTCCTTTATTTGACGGCAATATTGATGCAGATGCCCTGGATAATTGGTTGAATGTTCTAGAAGGGTATTTCTTTGTTCACAATTTTTCAAACAGAGAAAAGATCACCTTTGCGCTCCTTAAGGAAGCCCCCCATGTCCAAAATTGGTGGGGTACTTATTGTGAGCAAAACTTATCAGATGAGTCTGAAATGTTTGAAACAATTCCCACTTGGGCCTCTTTCATAGATGCCGTCAAGGAACAGTATTACCCTGTGGGAAACTATGATGACCAGTACACAAAATGGGCCATTCTGCGTCAAGAAAGGGACCAGACGGTGTCGGAGTACACCAACAAATTTCATACTCTACGGACAAAGCTGAGTATCAAAGACTCCGAGCGGCACCTAATCCTAAAATATCGTAGTGGTCTAAATTGGTACATCCGAACTGATATGGACTTCCTCGACATCTCTTCACTTGGATCTGCCTATCGGTATGCTGTAAAAATCGAGGAGAAATTTCGACAAAAGAACAAGCGAGACTCTGGACCTACGAATCCACCGCAGAAACAAGGAAAGGGAAACCCTGGCCCACAAAACACAGCAAAAGTAAATGACAACCAGTCCCCGCCACAAGCAAAGAAGGGTGATCGAAAGACAAAGAAGGACACTGGTAAGTGGTGCGAATTTCATAAAAGCCCTTGGCACAACACTGATGAATGTCGCTCAAAGCAGTCATTAGTGGCCGAGATCAAATCTTCAGAATCAGATCCTGATTCTGATTCCGAACCCAATGCCACAGCCGCAGACAATGGGAGGCAGATCATTGATGCAGACCCCACTTCCACTGTTGTTACCGCATAAATTCAACTAGAGGATCCTGAAGAGTCAGAGGTAGAGGAGCGCCTATTCCACTCGCAGATGTGGGTGAAGGGGATGCCTCTACATTTTGTTGTTGACAATGGTAGCCAAAAGAACTTGATCTCAGTAGAAGTCGTCAAGAGATTGGAGCTTCCGACAACACCACACCCGCAACCTTACAAAATCAGTTGGCTAAGCCAAGGACGAGGTATCCGCATTACTCAACAATGCCTCCTACCATATGGCCTCATTTTGTATTCAGCTTGGCACGAATGAGCGTAGCAGCCACATCTCTTCTCAGAGATAGATACCACCATTCTAGCAATTGTATTACAGTCTGTTCTATTTCCTCCATTTAATAGAATATGTGTTTACTATATCTCTATTATATTTGCAAAATGTCTGTTATTATGATTCTGTATATGTTCTTTCATTTCGTTCACGCATAAATCCGGATCAGTGGTATCAGAGAAATCTACGCTTTGATTGTTTCTCGGTACATGTCCCCGACGAGGTCCGAGTACAGAGAGTTTGGTCTCGAACTAGTTTCACTTGATCATTCTCGCCGTCCCAAATGACCTCCCATGGCGGAAGAAAAGAGAGACGACGGAGCAGGAGATCCTATCAATTCACTGCTCGAGGAAGCCCTTGAGCGACAGAGGAACGAGATGATGGATAGTTTCACCCAAATCCTTCGGCGAATGCCAACCACGGCCAGTGCATCTTCAACGAGCAGCCGGTTCGGGGATGCAACCCCCTTTAAGGTACAAGTTAACTTTGATATTCCTTTATTTGAAGGCAATATTGATGCAGATGCCCTGGATAATTGGTTGAATGTTCTAGAAGGGTATTTCTTTGTTCACAATTTTTCCAACAGAGAAAAGATCACCTTTGTGCTCCTTAAGGAAGCCCCCCATGTCCAAAATTGGTGGGGTACTTATTGTGAGCAAAACTTATCAGATGAGTCTGAAATGTTTGAAACAATTCCCACTTGGGCCTCTTTCATAGATGCCGTCAAGGAACAGTATTACCCTGTGGGAAACTATGATGACCAGTACACAAAATGGACCATTCTGCGTCAAGAAAGGGACCAGACGGTGTCGGAGTACACCAACAAATTTCATAACCTACGGACAAAGCTGAGTATCAAAGACTCCGAGCGGCACCTAATCCTGAAATATCGTAGTGGTCTAAATCGGTACATCCGAACTGAGATGGACTTCCTCGACATCTCTTCACTTGGATCCACCTATCGGTATGCTGTCAAAATCGAGGAGAAATTTCGACAAAAGAATAAGCGAGACTTTGGACATTCGAATCCACCACAGAAACAAGGAAAGGGAACCCCTGGCCCACAAAACACAGCAAAAGAAAATGACAACCAGTCCCCGCCACAAGCAAAGAAGGGAGATCGAAAGACAAAGAAGGACACTGGTAAGTGGTGCGAATTTCATAAAAGCCCTTGGCACAACACTGATGAATGTCGCTCAAAGCAGTCATTAGTGGCTGAGATCAAATCTTCAGAATCAGATCCTGATTCTGATTCCGAACCCAATGCCACAGCCGCAGACAATGGGAGGCAAATCATTGATGCAGACCCCACTGCCACTGTTGTTACCGCATAAATTCAACTAGAGGATCCTGAAGAGTCAGAGGTAGAGGAGCGCCTATTCCACTCGCAGATGTGGGTGAAGGGGATGCCTCTACATTTTGTTGTTGACAATGGTAGCCAAAAGAACTTGATCTCAGTAGAAGTCGTCAAGAGATTGGAGCTTCCGACAACACCACACCCGCAACCTTACAAAATCAGTTGGCTAAGCCAAGGACGAGGTATCCGCATTACTCAATAATGCCTCCTACCATATGGCCTCATTTTGTATTTAGCTTGGCACGAATGAGCGTAGCAGCCACATCTCTTCTCAGAGATAGATACCACCATTCTAGCAATTGTATTACAGTCTGTTCTATTTCCGCCATTTAATAGAATATGTGTTTACTATATCTCTATTATATTTGCAAAATGTCTGTTATTATGATTCTGTATATGTTCTTTCATTTCGTTCATGCATAAATCCAGATCAGTGGTATCAGAGCAATCTGTGCTTTGATTGTTTCTCGGTGCATGTCCCCGATGAGGTCCGAGTACAGAGAGTTTGGTCTCGAACTAGTTTCACTTGATCATTCTCGCCGTCCCAAATGACCTCCCATGGCGGAAGAAAAGAGAGACGACGGAGCAGGAGATCTTATCAATTCACTGCTCGAGGAAGCCCTCTAGCAACAGAGGAACGAGATGATGGATAGTTTCGCCCAAATCCTTCGGCGAATGCCAACCGCGGCCAGTGCATCTTCAACGAGCAGCCGGTTCGGGGATGCAACTCCCTTTAAGGTACAAGTTAACTTTGATATTCCTTTATTTGAAGGAAATATTGATGCAGATGCCCTGGATAATTGGTTGAATGTTCTAGAAGGGTATTTCTTTGTTCACAATTTTTCCAACAGAGAAAAGATCACCTTTGCGCTCCTTAAGGCAGCCCCCCATGTCCAAAATTGGTGGGGTACTTATTGTGAGAAAAACTTATCAGATGAGTCTGAAATGTTTGAAACAATTCCCACTTGGGCCTCTTTCATAGATGCCGTCAAGGAACAGTATTACCCTGTGGGAAACTATGATGACCAGTACACAGAATGGACCATTCTACGTCAAGAAAGGGACCAGACGGTGTCGGAGTACACTAACAAATTTCATACTCTACGGACAAAGCTTAGTATCAAAGACTCCGAGCGGCACCTAATCCTGAAATATCGTAGTGGTCTACATCGGTACATCCGAACTGAGATGGACTTCCTCGACATCTCTTCACTTGGATCCGCCTATCGGTATGCTGTCAAAATCGAGGAGAAATTTTGACAAAAGAACAAGCGAGACTCTGGACCTACGAATCCACCGCAGAAACAAGGAAAGGGAAACCCTGGCCCGCAAAACACAGCAAAAGAAAACGACAACCAGTCCCCGCCACAAGCAAAGAAGGGAGATCGAAAGACAAAGAAGGACACTGGTAAGTGGTGCGAATTTCATAAAAGCCCTTGGCACAACACTGATGAATGTCGCTCAAAGTAGTCATTAGTGGCCGAGATCAAATCTTCAGAATCAGATCCTGATTCTGATTCCGAACCCAATGCCACAGCCGTAGACAATGGGAGGTAGATCATTGATGCAGACCCCACTGCCACTGTTGCTACCGCACAGATTCAACTAGAGGATCCTGAAGAGTCAGAGGTAGAGGAGTGCCTATTCCACTCGCAGATGTGGGTGAATGGGATGCCTCTACATTTTGTTGTTGACAATGGTAGCCAAAAGAACTTGATCTCAGCAGAAGTCGTCAAGAGATTGGAGCTTCCAACAACACCACACCCGCAACCTTACAAAATCGGTTGGCTAAGCCAAGGACGAGGTATCCGCATTACTCAACAATTCCTCCTACCATATGGAATCAAGCCTTTTCAAGACGAGGTATTATGTGATGTGGCCCCACTTGAAGTCTGTGATGTTCTTTTAGGACAACCATATATGTGGAAGTGTCATGCTGTATATGAGTCACGCCCTCGCAGTGTCATTGTCACTTTGGGAGGACAACTCTACCGGATCCCAAAGACAGTTGCACCTACTACCGTCTCGCAGGGTAGGAAGATAAGCTCCCACACCAGAAAATTATTCCTCTTCACAATTGCGTCTGAAGGAGAACATAAGATCACAGAGACCTCCACACCCTCTGCACAAGGTGTCTCTGCTCATCAGACACAAGAAGAAGACAGAGTCATTGTTTCCTCATCTATCCGAGTACCTCTACGATGCAAGGCCACGCATTCAAGGTGCTCATCCAGAAACAAATCATCCAGACAACA
The DNA here is from genome assembly GCA_001517045.1 of Pseudotsuga menziesii. Classification (NCBI taxonomy): domain Eukaryota; kingdom Viridiplantae; phylum Streptophyta; class Pinopsida; order Pinales; family Pinaceae; genus Pseudotsuga; species Pseudotsuga menziesii. The sequence continues at coordinate 18,138 of LPNX010617309.1, read as the reverse complement.
ATTACAGCCCTCTCGGGATGCCAAAGAAAAGTAGCCTCTTCACTTCAACAAATGTCGCACCAGGAGATCAACTCAACAAACGGTTTGAGATATGATACGAGATTCAACGCAATGGAGACCATTGCTTCCTAAGGAGGGAGGATTGATCCAGATGGAGATCAGTGGCCACCCACCTATTCCACTGGCTCAAAACAACTGTCCATTGTGGCAGTTTCCTAGTTATTTTTCGGCAGTTTTTCGAGTCCTAAACTTTCGGGGCCGTTTTGAGGCCCTAAACGACGTTTTCTGGAGATTTGGGGCCAAATTGATGCCATCGGCATGTACTTGGCTGACCAAAAGTTATAAATCTTAGATAGACCTTTCCAACGAGCTATCGAACGCCCAAATCGAAGATCTTATGCAAAAGTTATGACCCCGGGAAGTTGACTGTTCAACTTACCACCGTGGGGCCGCAAACTTTATGACGGTTCATCTTCTAGGGTTACGTTTTGGTACTTTTGGGGTTCTCACCTCATTTTTATTATAAATAGGCCCCTTTGGCCTCATTTTGTATTCAGCTTGGCACTAATGAGCGTAGCAGCCACATCTCTTCTCAGAGATAGATACCACCATTCTAGCAATTGTATTACAATCTGTTCTATTTCCGCCATTTAATAGAATATGTGTTTACTGTATCTCTATTATATTTGCAAAATGTCTGTTATTATGATTCTGTATATGTTCTTTCATTTCGTTCATGCATAAATCCGGATCAGTGGTATCAGAGTAATCTGTGCTTTTATTGTTTCTCGGTGCATGTCCCCGACGAGGTCCGAGTACAGAGAGTTTGGTCTCGAACTAGTTTCACTTGATCATTCTCGTCGTCCCAAACGACCTCCCTTGGCGGAAGAAAATAGAGACGACGGAGCAGGAGATCCTATCAAGTCACTGCTCGAGGAAGCCCTCGAGTGACAGAGGAATGAGATGATGGATAGTTTCGCCCAAATCCTTCGGTGAATGCTGACCGCGGCCAGTGCATCTTCAACGAGCAGTCGGTTCGGGGATGCAACTCCCTTTAAGGTACAAGTTAACTTTGATATTCCTTTATTTGAAGGCAATATTGATGCAGATGCCCTGGATAATTGGTTGAATGTTCTAGAAGGGTATTTCTCTGTTCACAATTTTTCCGACAGAGAAAAGATCACCTTTGCGCTCCTTAAGGTAGCCCCCCATGTCCAAAATTGGTGGGGTACTTATTGTGAGCAAAACTTATCAGACGAGTCTCAAATGTTTGAAACAATTCCCACTTGGGCCTCTTTCATAGATGCCGTCAAGGAACAGTATTACCCTGTGGGAAACTATGATGACCAGTACACAAAATGGACCATTCTGCGTCAAGAAATTGACCAGACGGTGTCGGAGTACACCAACAAATTTCATACTCTACGGACAAAGCTGAGTATCAAAGACTCTGAGCGGCACCTAATCCTAAAATATCGTAGTGGTCTACATCAGTACATCCGAACTGAGATGGACTTCCTCGACATCTCTTCACTTGGATCTACCTATCGGTATGCTGTCAAAATCGAGGAGAAATTTCTACAAAAGAACAAGCGAGACTCTGGACCTGTGAATCCACCACAGAAACAAGGAAAGGGAAACCCTGGCCCGCAAAACACAGCAAAAGAAAACGACAACCAGTCCCCGCCACAAGCAAAGAAGGGAGATCGAAAGACAAAGAAGGACACTGGTAAGTGGTGCGAATTTCATAAAAGCCCTTGGCACAACACTGATGAATGTCGCTCAAAGTAGTCATTAGTGGCCCAGATCAAATCTTCAGAATCAGATACTGATTCTGATTCCGAACCCAATGCCACAGCCGCAGACAATGGGAGGCAGATCATTGATGCAAACCCCACTGCCACTGTTGCTACCGTACAGATTCAACTAGAGGATCCTGAAGAGTCAGAGGTAGAGGAGTGCCTATTCCACTCACAGATGTGGGTGAAGGGGATGCCTCTACATTTTGGTGTTGACAATGGTATCCAAAAGAACTTGATCTCAGCAAAAGTCGTCAAGAGATTGGAGCTTCCGACAACACCACACCCGCAACCTTACAAAATGGGTTGGCTAAGCCAAGGACGAGGTATCCGCATTACTCAACAATGCCTCCTACCATATGGAATCAAGCCTTTCCAAGATGAGGTATTATGTGATGTGGCCCCACTTGAAGTCTGTGATGTTCTTTTAGGACAACCATATATGTGGAAGAGTCATGTTGTATATGAGTCACGGCCTCGCAGTGTCATTGTCACTTTGGGAGGACAACTCTACCGGATCCCAGAGACAGTTGCACCTACTACCATCTCGCAGGGTAGGAAGATAAGCTCCCACACCAGAAAATTATTCCTCTTCACAATTGCGTCTAAAGGAGAAGATAAGATCACAGAGACCTCCACACCCTCTGCACAGGGTGTCTCTGCTCATCAGACACAAGAAGAAGACAGAGCCATTGTTTCCTCATCTATCCGAGTACCTCTACGATGCAAGGCCACGCATTCAAGGTGCTCATCCAGAAACAAATCATCCAGAAAACAATTCCAGCCCTCTCAGGATGCCAAAGAAAAGCAGCCTCTTCACTTCAACAAATGTCGCACCAGGAGATCAACTCAACACACGGTTCGAGATATGATACGGGATTCGACGCAATGGAGACCATTTCTTTCTAAGGAGGGAGGATTGATCCAGATGGAGATCGGTGGCCACCCACCTATTCCACTGGCTCAAAACAACTGTCCATTGTGGCAGTTTCCTAGTTATTTTTCGGCAGTTTTTCGAGTCCTAAACTTTCAGGGCCGTTTTGAGGCCCTAAATGACGTTTTCTGGAGATTCGGGGCCAAATGGTTTCCATCGGCATGCACTTGGCTGACCAAAAGTTATAAATCTTAGATAGAACTTTCCAACGAGCTATCGAACGCCCAAATCGAAGATCGTATGCAAAAGTTTTGACCCCGGGAAGTTGACTGTTCAACTTACCACCGTGGGGCCGCAAACTTTATGACGGTTCATCTTCTAGGGTTACGTTTTGGGACTTTTGGGGTTCTCACCTCATTTTTATTATAAATAGGCCCCTTTGGCCTCATTTTGTATTCATCTTGGCATGAATGAGCGTAGCAGCCACATCTCTTCTCAGAGATAGCTACCACCATTCTAGCAATTGTATTACAGTCTGTTCTATTTCCGCCATTTAATAGAATATGTGTTTACTATATCTCTGTTATATTTGCAAAATGTTTGTTATTATGATTCTGTATATGTTCTTTCATTTAGTTCACGCATAAATCCGGATCATCTGTCCATCTTACACTCACTGAGCTGATGTTTCATGTTGCTGAGTAGTGTAGTGCTCCAGTCATCCACCATGGGTCTCATGCACTCCACTGCATAGAACATCAGAGGCCGCGAGGCCTAGTGGAGTGAAGCCAAGCTTGCTATCCTACCCAATGTCAGTAGGATGGCCTTTAGGCCTAACACCTATATAGAGTTGGTTGGGATCTGACTCCCCACCTTCTCCATGTCCGGACAACAATACACCGCAATGTACTCATCTATAGTCAGGCCACCTCCAGGCTCGCAAGAACGTAGTTTCACTACTTCCCCCCATTGGGAAAGTCCAATAATAAAATATATGTTCTCCACCTCTATGGTGAGTGAAATCCCATCTATCTGGAATGACTCATAGTCTGGATCCCACTAATCCATCAGCATCTGCAATAGTCTTGGTTTGGCCCTCAAACCACCAATACACCAAAATTTGTAGAGCCCACATGCATGTAGCACTTTTGAGCCATTAGATCATCCCTTACTGCCTCCTCTACATCACCATGTTCACATTCTCTCCATTCTAGGACCATCCTGCACAAAAAATTGCAAGTTTGCCCATTAGAATACTTAAAAAACCTCATGCACGGCTGCATACGTGACTGTTTTCCAAACAGCCGCGTATGTACACGACTATGAGGGCATTTTCTGCATATATCTAGCCCTATATACAGAAAAACCCTCGATTTCCACGTGGGATGTAGCACCTTTTTTGGATTGGCCTAGAAATCCCAAATGACCATGGAATTTGATAAAAATTGCATTAAAATGAAAGAGAAGAGCATGGGTAAGTACCTGGAAGAAACGGTAGTGGATTCCGCTGACTGGATCTCCTGGAATTTGCTGTTGAAAATCTGAGCTCAATTGGGTAAAAATTTCAAATGTTTTATAATGTTTTGAATTTTTTACTGTTTATAGAAATTTTTCAAAATTTTTCAAATTTTTACCCCCTTTCCTATAGTTTGGACCATTTCTAATCATTTTGGACCGTTTTGACATAATTTATGATGTAGGAGACCTTTTTTAGTGTTGTTTCAATCGTTGGATTGACCCGTTCATGCCGATCTCAGGTATCATGTATAAACTGGCATATAGGTTAGGTTTCATCACCGTTTGCATTTTGGATGACCTTATGACTGTTTCATTATAGCCTTAGGTACGGACCCGCTCTATTATGTCATATAATCTTCTTGTTGTTTTAGAAGTGGCATGGTATGCATGGTAGAGCTTGACCTTACATGGGTACCCTAGTTAGCGCCTTATTTGCATTTGGTGCCCATGCTGACGTTTTGTCCTTTAGGGTGTGGGAGTTTGTTGTATAGTACTACAATGACATTTCGCAAGAGCCTCATACTCCTCTTGATATTTTGTTGGCCTATTTCCCTCAGGACTCCCTTATGTCAAGTTGTAATTGCATTACATGAGCTTTTCCTGCCTTATTGAGCTTTATGCCGGCTTCCCTGACATTGGGTTTTAGCCATATAGCTCGAGCTTGTCTCATGTCTAGCCATGCAGAGCCATTTTATTTATCCTTTGCAGTTTGATTCCCTTTTTATGGGGAGGGGATTTTCCCCCAAGTGTCGCTATCCTACACATGTATCCTTGCATTGAGCATAGGTATGTTCCACTGCTTGGAACTAGTTTGTTTTCCCCTATGAAACTTGTCTCCTCCTAGTCTGTAACTATAAAGTCGTTTTATTCTTTTTCAATATTTTTAAATATTTGAAAAAGTTCAAAAAAAAATCAAAAAACCAAAAAGCCGGACAAGGAAAAATGTTATCTTTAGCAGCTATCGAGTCATATCGCCTTTGAACAGAGCACTATATATCACATCCATTGGTTGGGTTTGTAGTTTGACTTTAGGATCTGTACTCATTTATCTAAGTTTATCTCCACTGACTGGTTAAGCTTCTAGTCCCCATGGAGCCTCTATCGATGCCTCCTGTGTCACAGAGATGTCCCAGTTTTGTATATCGAGTCTATGCTACCTCTATTCAGTCACCATTCACCGTTATGCTCTTGTTTGAAGGAAGTTGAAACATGAGTTAGCCATTCCTCAGTTATCTTGACTTTGCATGTCGGCCATTCCCGGTACAGTTATTGGTTTGTGCACCTTATGATCGAGTCCGTCCACACTATACAGCTTTGTTGAGTACCTCGTGTTGGATAATGGGAGATGCCTTAATGCCCTCCTTCCAGTGGATTTCATCCCATCGAATTCAGATCATTTATTCTGAGATTGGAATCTAGAGTCATTTTTAAGTGCCCTGAGACTTGCAGTCATTAGTGGCAGGTTCTCTTGCCATCGACAGTCTTTGGGAATACATCAATGTCCCCTGATCGATGGATCCTCTCAAGTGTTTGACCTCAACACAGTTATTCACACTTGTTAGTTTGCACTCTAGTACCTTTATTCCCATTTTCATTATCAGTGGCTGATCTTGCGTCTATTAACGGTATACATTAATGACTAGTAATCAAACGATGGACTACTATGTTCGAACTCGACACCTCTATTCACATAGTAGGACATGTACTCATAGCGGTTTGTGTAGAAGACCTTCTAGATTGGTGGCATCTCTTATATGCTACCTTCTTGATCATACCAGTGTTCATGAGATTTCAGCTCTCATGACTTGATTCCAGTATATGTCATACATTTCCAGCCATTATGGAGATCTTGATCATTATATATCTTCAACCATCATGGAGATCATGGTCTTTTGTATATCTTCATCATGGAGATTCTGATCTATGTATATTGTACATGGTGATGACCATTTATGTGATATCTTGTATCATGCCTATTCATGGCCATTGTACTCTTATGTATCCGGGACTGCTATATGTATTTGCAGTTACGTGAAGATTTGTATCATTGTACTATGCTGATTGGGTGGCTGGTATTCCATTTGGGATCCTTCATCACTCCACTTCTGGGATGGACTTATAATGTATTTCAGCCATCATATGACCCCTCTGACCTAACACATTAGGGGGCATCTGTTATAGCTGATTTTACCACTCCAGGTAAATCACACTTGTATGGCCTTCCCATGTCCCTCTGCAGACTCCTTAGAACCCTTAGACCATTTTTTGTCCTTTGATGTTTCCTTGACCATCCCTAAAAACATGTGAAAATTAATACACGTGACTTTTAAACCTATAATCGCATATATACGTGGTTTTGACCCCTAAAACCATTTACATCAGGATGTGTGCATAATCCAAATCCTTTTGGAGTTTTCCTTGAGATGGATCCGACTCACTTGACTCCTAGCCTTCCATATGCCTTGAGATCGCTCGGATTCGACCTTTCATTACCCCTTTGAAAAGCTATATAAGGAACTCTATGGTACATTGAAGGCATATGAGAGAATTGAGAGCAAAGAAACTATAGTCCATTGTTGTCGGAACTTGTTCTTGAGTCTGCATCCCTTTGTCTTTTGGAGCACTTTTTTGTTCTTCCCAAGCTTGCCTTTTTCTTGTGAGCTTGCTATCGAGAGATGGAGGACTGAGGTGGTGGAGGCCCAAGTGGGGGATTCAGCTTCTCTGATTCACAGACATGCCGACAGAGGTTGTATCCATTGTAATCTCTAATTTTATATTAATAGAAATATATTTTCCTATCCAATAATGTATGTTTGAATGAATATTTTATCCATGGATGTTTTCAAATTCTTATACATTGTTGATTATATATGCTAGAATAGATCTAACACAAATATATATAGTATGCTTGTATTGTTTACTTGTTGTTGAGGAAGTGATTTATCAATTCAAGTGAAAGTTGGAAAGCTCAATGGGGATCTACTTCAACCATTCAGAATAAGGTACGCGGTCTAATGCTATAGTGTTAGATATTTTATTTCTATTGCATATTGGAAAGGATTGATTTCTGGAGTCAAGCTATCTGTTGTGGTACCCCAAGCCATAGGAATTTCTCTCTGTAACAGCCTGTACGTAAGAAAAATGGAGAAATAAGGCTTTGTGTTGATTTCTGCAACTTGAACAGATCTTGTTTGAAAGATAATTATTCATTACCAAAAATAGATCATATTTTGCGAAGAGTTGTAGGATCTCATAGAATTTCAATGATTAATGGTCTTTCTAGTTATAACCAAATTGCAGTACAGCCCGAAGATAGAGAAAAAAAAGCATTCACAACTCCATGGGGGACTTTTACAGCATTCACAACTCCATGGGGGACTTTTTATGTATGACTTTTGATGGTTTTTCTAGTTATAACCAAATTGCAGTACAGCCCGAAGATAGAGAAAAAACAACATTCACAACTCCATGGGGGACTTTTATGTATGATAAAATGCCTTTTGGGCTTATGAACGTAGGTGCTACTTTTCAGAGGGCTATGGATATAGCCTTTGTGGGGGAGAACGAAAAATTTGTAGTAAGATACCAAGATGATATTAGAGTCTTTTCCAAGTATGATGAAGATCATCTGAAACATTTAAGACAGATTTTTATGAAGTGCCGAAAATTTGGTTTATCATTAAACCCAAAAAAGTCTTACTTTGCTATGACAGAAGGTAACTTGTTAGGGCATATTGTTTTTGCTAAAGGAATCAAAATAGATCCAGAGAGAGTAAAGGCCATCTTAAAAATCAGTATTCCTAGAAATAAAAAGGATATTCAATCTTTCATTGGAAAAATCAATTTTTTAAGATGGTTTATTCCTAATTTTGCAGAAATTATCAAACATATCACTGAGATGCTCAAGAAGGATAAGGAAGTTAAATGGTTGAATCAGGCTAAACAATAATTTGAAGCCATAAATAAAGCATTGATAGAAGCACCCGTATTGATAGCTCTAGATTATACAAAGGATTTTGCAATTTTTTCATTTGCATCCGAAGATACTATAGCTGCTGTGTTATTGCAAAAGAATGCAGATGGTTTGCAACAACCAATTTCTTTTTCAGTAAAACATTAATAGATTCAGAGCTTAAATATAATACAATGGAAAAACAAGAATATGCATTAGTTAAAGCTCTTAAAATTTTCAGAATATATGTTTTACATTCAAATATTTTGGCATATGTTCCAAGTTCAGCAATCAAGGAGATTTTAGCACGGCCTGAGAGTGAGGGGAAAAGAGGTAGATGGATAGAAAAGGTTATGGAGTATGATGTGGACATTAAACCAAAAAAATTGGTAAAAGGCCAGGGATTAGCAAAACTCCTAACAGAATCAAATTGTCAGGTATTAAATCTTCATTTGATGACAGAACATTTAGAACATGGCAACATAATACAATAAGCAGTAGGTTTATAGCAGGTATGGTGAGTCTGATTGGTATAAATACATTGTATATTTCCTTTTATACTTACAATGCCCTCTAGAATTGAATAGAAATGAATGCTGATCATTAAAACTTAAAGCAATGAAGTATGTTTTAATAGATCAGGTTTTGTACAGGAAGGATCCTGGAGGAATATTGTTGAAATGTTTGGAGAAATCAGAGGTTGATGTTGTTACTTATGAATGGCACAGTGGAGTATGTGGTGGGCACAATTATTGGAAAGAAACTACTTTTAAAATCCTAAGAGCAAGATATTATTGGCCTACTCTTTTCACAGATGTGTATCATCACGTCAGATCATGTGTGGGGTGTCAAAAGTTTGCAGGTAAGCATAAACTTCAGTCATTACCCTTGAAGCCTATAACAGTAAATAGTCCATTTCAGCAGTGGGGTTTATATTTTATAGGTAAAATTCATCCTCCTTCTAGTGGTTAGCACAAATGGATCTTAACTGCAACTGATTTTTTCACTAAGTGGGTGGAGGCAATCCCCAAAAGGAGAGCAACTGAACAAATCATAATTAATTTCCTACAAGAAAATATTCTTAGCAGATTTGTATGCCCTAGGAAATTAATTACTGACAATGCTCCTACTTTTAAATAAATAAATATGATGAAATTTTGTGAAGAAAATAATATTAACTTGAAATAGTCCACACCATATTACCCACAGGGTAATTGATTAGCAGAATCCAGTAATAAAAATATTGTGAACAGTATCAAGAAAATGTTATTTGAAAATAAAAGAAGTTGGGATACCAAATTAAAATTTTCTCTTTGGGATGATAGAGTAACTAATAAAAAGTCAATAGGGACATTCCCTTTCCAGTTGGTATATGGAATTGATGCTATGTTTGCTATTCAATTAGTTGCTCCAGTCATTAAATTTATGTAGGAAATAAATGAAGAACTTGATGATATAAGAAGAAGAATGTTTCAAATAATTCAATTGCAATAGGAGAGAGAAACTATTGAAAATACAGCTGAGATGCATAGAAAAAGGATGAAGGAAAGCTTTGATAGAAAGGTTAAAAAAGATGTCTTTGTAGTGGGTGAACTTGTTCTCAGGTGGGATGCACAGAAGGATGAAAAAGGCAAGCATGGAAAGTTCGATAATTTATGGATAGGACCTTTTACAGTGATCAAAATTCTAGGAAACAATACTTTTGTTTTGCAAAATTTGAATGGTGAAGAAATTCCAGTCAATGGACGTTTTTTAAAGCATTTTTACACATATTGAGGGATAAAGGATTATTGTACATATTCAATGTATATATCATTTTCTTTGAATAAGACTCCAACCCAATAAGACAGAAATGACTTTAGCAGATATCTAAAGGCACGGGTCAACATGTTCTCAAAGTTTCACAAGGAAAGCTTTATCCCCAGTTAGAGCCAGATGTTATCTCTAAGGTTGTCTTTTCATTTTTATCCTAGGGTTTTATAGTTTTTGTTTATGTTGAGTACATTTCTTTAATTTTACCTTATTTTATATCTTTGAGTGACATAAATTTTTTATATTTTTTATTGTGATTTCCTTTAAAGGCTCAAATCATGTATTATTTAAAGTTATGAACCTATATCAAGAGCAAGAGGTTTTATTATAAATTGGATTTTATAAACTGGCAGCATTTCTTAATCTGGCAGCATTCCTTAAAAGTATTGCATTGATGGTTTTATTCATGAATATCATTCGTTGTAAAAAATATGACAATGGTATATGGATGTATGTAAATACATGCTAAACTTGACAGGCTTGGTACTATGATATAAGAGCATCATTATTATTTCTTTAAGGCAATCCTGTCTAAATAATATTTTTTACATCGTGTCACTCATCTGCTTTCACAAATGTTCTTCATATGAAATCGAGGCATTTGGTGTAATGAGTAATGGTACCAATGTTGACAACATTGACAGTTGACAGTAATATTCTATATTTCCCTAAAAACCGATCATATTACTATTCTCAAATTCCATTTGCTTTGTGAATTTTATATTTTGAAGAGTTTACAGAATGCCAAGAGTAACAATGGAAAAATATTCAGAAATTGTGGTGAAAAGAAGACCGGCGGGCCTAATTTGTAGACTGGAACCCAATAACACACAATGTATACTGCAATTTCCAAGGTCAGCCCAGTTGATGAAAAATGCTAGATGGTTTGCTTTCTGTGAAAAGTTGCAGGGTTATTATTCACAGGTAACTATGGATTTTATCAAAAATTATAAAGATGGAATGGTTTAACTCAAGAGTTTAAAGATCATGGTGAATGAAGAGTCTATTTCCGAAGCAATAGGGGTTCTAGTGCAAGGAGAAAGATGGTTTAAGCAGTAGGATTTTCAAGGAAATTACAGTGAGTTATTAATTCCAAGGTTTGAAAAATTAGACTGGAAGAATGGTATTCATGTGAGCAAGATAAAACCTAACTGGAAAATTCCCTTAGAAATGGTGCAAAATTATATTACATGCAAAGGTCGGTATGACAGGGTTCTCAAATGTCATTTACGGTTGTTGATGCACCTCAATGGAAGCTTGAAGCTCAATATCCCATTTTATCTATTGAAGAGCCTACAAAATATGGTTACATGGGTTCAATCCCATCGAGAGCATACTCATCATTCTATATACCATTAGGGTTTAACAAAACTGTTGTTGATTTTGCAATTGCATAGAGAAGAACAAACTTGGGAAAGTTTGCTGTCAGAATTAGGGTTTGAAGAAAGGACCAAAGAAAAAGGAAAAAGGGTAACAGAAGACTCTGAACCAGCAAACAAGAAATCATGAATAACAATATGAATATGTTACAGCAGAAGGTAAGGGTTTTGTAGAAGAACCAAATCAGAATAATTTGTTTCCTGAAGTTTCAGTTACATATGAAAACCCTGAAACATTAAGTATGATGTTAAAGAATATAACTTCAAAGAATTAAGCACGAGTTCATATTTTGAAATCACAAAGCATTGGTGTGAAGCTTAGGACTAGGTTCAGAAGTAAATTGCAGGAAAAAATGGAATTGGTCCATGAAGACTGTGAAGAAATCGTGATGATAAATGATTCTTTCAGCGAAGAAACTGTACACACATCCAAAGGTCAATATGGTTTAGATAATGAGAATTTCATTGATGTTGAAGGAGTTGCAGGGTCTATAGCAAAAATATTTTGCACAAATAAACAAGTGTGTTCAGAAGATTGTTGAGTCTCGAAGCTTCCACATGAAGATGAGGTCCTTATGAAAGAAGAAGCCATTGAAATAACTCCAGAATTAAACCAAATTAAGAAATCTTTGCAGACATATAAGGAGAAGACCAGGGTTTTAAAGAATATTAATGAGAATTTAATGACTGCAAATAAAATATTATGAGAGGATTTGGAGGAGAAGTAAGCAGATTATCAGAAGTTACTTTCAATATCTAAAGACATTTTGAAAGAGAAAAGAACCATCCAGAAGCAGTTCGAACACATGAAGACTTAGAGTAAGGAGGTGCACAATGAAATGGAGAACAACGATGCTAAGTTTGCTAGATTGCAAAGAAGATCCCAGGTTTTAAGTGATCTAACTATCTTCACAGAGGCTTCTAAGAGTCTTTATACTTAGATTCATAGTTGGCTTTTGAAAGCAATTAGGTTTTGATAGATGTCTATTTCTATTTGTATTTTGAATTACACTTGTATTAAAGCTATTTTAGGAAGATCGAATTTTCTATTTTTGAAAGAATTTGATCCATAGAAATAGGATCTGATAACTATCTCAGAAGCTCAGAAGTTTTGTATATAAGGATAGTAGCTAGATTTGAAAATGGTAGAAATTGGAGATGGGAATTCAATTTTGATGTATGTTGTATGACATGAAACTCTCTGCATCTTCAATACAGGTTCTACTTTGATATGATTATGATTATGAGTTGATTTTGTATTTTATGAATTGTATTTTTTATGATTTATCCTGTATATGGTCAATTACATTCCATTACATGATTCTTATGATAATATACAATTATCTTTCAAATCTTTAGTGACAGAGTTAGTCTCATTCCATAAATTCGTGCTCGTAGTTCCCTTGATATTTAATTTTGTATTCCATTTTATGTCATACAGATATTTAATGGTTATGTTATTTTCCTACATCTTTGATTATATACCAACCCAATTTTTTTTTTATTGAATTATATTTTTTTAAGATTCCTTTAAGCTTGAACCCCTGTAGTCTAGGTTCAACTTTAGGGATAACAGATCATCTATTTATGTGTCACCCACCATCGAGATGGATTAGCCTTCAGTGCTATATCGAGGGCCAGTATCCTTTGCGGTTCAAAAAAATTCTCTTCAAATTCTTGAAAGAACTCTGATAGTCCCGGCAGTCCTTCATAAATGGGAAACTCCACAATCTTAGTTGCAACACGCCAGAGAGACTGTGTAATCAACCTGCATTTCATAAATGATACTTCATGAAACCTATTCTGCCAATTTTACAGAGCAACATCAGAGTTGGAGGATGTAGAACTTGTGTTGCGCCATCCAAGTTTGCCATCGACGGTAGGATGGATATATTCTTTAGAGATGTTATAAGCGTGATCTCAACTTCTACCGACTTCATCCTTCAAAAGTTCAATATACTGACGTCCCTCTTGAGGGTCCATAGGAGCAATGACCCTGACATCCTGGTTTTCAAATGTCATAACTCATTTTTTGAAGTTGATAATCGCCATGTTATCATTAGCCCATCTAATCCCTAGCAGTGCAATATAGGAACCACCATCTTTGACTACTTCTATCACATCAAAGTTAGCATACATTTTCATGTCTTCAATGTCGACAACCAAATTTGTGACACGACCAATAGGCCAAACCTTTTCCTGATTAGCTAGTCACAACTACATTGGTGACCATACCAATGTTGACTTTCCCATTAATTGCTAGGTTTGCTTGGTCATAATGTTTACATCTAATCCAAGATTCAGAATAACTGAGTGTTGTAAGGGATTATGCACCTAATAATCATAGGTCGGGGGTTACCAACATACTCAAACACTTACAGACAATTGACTTCTAAAGTGCAGAATAGGAAATAGGAAGGTTAGAAGAACTTACTTGTTAAACGAAGTTTGATCCTTGCTAGTCTTCTTCCAATCTGCTCTACTTCCAAAGTCTTCAAGGCTCACTCCTCTTTTCACCTGTTCAGAGACAATATTCCAGATATAGAGTGGTTCATATATATATATATTAGTAGGTTAGATAAATCAAATATGAAATACTGAAGCATAAACAATTATCAAACCAAGATATATGAGACACATGTGGAAGAAGTAATATCTTTATTATCAATAATGAGAAAGTTCAGAGTACAACCAAACATCTGAGACAAGGACTCCTCTGTCACCAAAGGATTCTGAGTTTCACTGCTCCAAAGACTTTTGTAAACAATCCACCAGCATAACTTTTCTCCAAAGTGTAAGTATCTACAACCCTCCCCAAGGCCTGTATTTATATGGGTGAAATAAGGCAGTTCTCGAAGGTTAGGGACGTTATAGCAGTTAGGGAGATTAAGTAAAATGACTTAACTAAACTCCCATTAGCACGTGATTTTAATTTTTCATGTTAAGAGGCACATTCACGGGTATGTAGTAGAGCAACCCGCGAATGATTCATGACTCTGTATAAGCGCAACCCACGAATACAAGGATTTGTGACTTGCTGTAAAGGAGACTCATGAATGATGCGCGAGTTGTCTAAAAATAGAGTCACGAATACATCCCAACATGGAAAAATGGCAAAGTAACTAGCTGGATGAAGGTAGAATGTATTTCATGACAAGCCAAGCTATAGTGTTAAGGGAAAACCTCTATCCATAAGTGTCTTTTTGTGTGCCGACATGAGGGTTATCAGCACTCGAACGGAGAGGTGCCACTTAGGTGTATAACAGATGCCCCCTAATGTGTGAGGTCAGAGGGGAACGATGGCCAAAATACATTATAATCTTTAACTTTGGAGAAACTCATAAATCCAATGGAGTAGAGAGAGTACCTGAAATGAATACATAATAATGTGATATACAAAGTTACATCTGAGGATGCCATGTTCAATTTACTGGAACACTAACTCTTTTACAATATTTGATTACATCATATGATACGGGTAGAAACCACGTATATTACAAAGGTGGATCAAAGCCACAATACAATAATGATGAGTCTTCAAAGATCTAGGAGCGGGATATCAGAATAGAACATGGTCTTGCGCAACTTAGCCCAAAATGAGGGACTAAGGTCTTCATAAATGATCCCAAAGAACCAGTACAATCCAAGCCATGTGAATAAGGGTAAGCTGAAGTCAAACATGGAGAGGATTCAACAGTTTGTCAATCAATAAGTGATAATTGACAACTGAAGCAAAGGAGTTCACCAATGATGAAAGTGAATCTAGAGGTACTATCATCAAAACTCTAGGTATTCGTCATCAGGAGGTGCTGAAACGGAACCATACTATGATAAGGAAGGCAATGGATCCTCCAACGGATCACAAGAGTGATTAGGAACTGGGAAAAAGAAGGGAGACACAAGTAAATGGATAACAGATATAACAGTGATGGGATCAGGTGATAGGTCATACATTGAGTATAGTCCTTGAACAGTGAGCATGACACAGAGATGACCCAAGGCAGCATACAACGGATAGATAGAACAACTAGACTTATCTATCATGTAGGAGACATGATCAGATTCCCCAGGTATAATGGACAAGAGGAGGAGTCAAAACTCAAAGTGATAGCTGAACACAAGTGTATACTGAAACATGGATATCGGAAAGCAAAGAGTGCTATGTTCAAGGATGACAAGCTGCCATTACTAAAAACAAGAGAAAACTTCTTCCTTACCTTCCCTGTTAAGTTTTAACGAGTCCAGGAAAGTAAACTCGGTTCCCTCTTCATTTTTTAACAAGCTTGAAGAGATGGGAAAATAATGCTTGATACACTGATCCGTGGATTTAATGAGCCTGAACTAGTACATGCTCATGCGGTATTTTCATATTTAGAGAGTCTAAAAATGCCAAAGAAGACTCCAGAGGGGTCCTTTTTCGTCCAATTTAGTCTCCTGAGGCCGAAAAAGTATAAAACAAACCACAGAAGAACTCTCTTAACTTCTGAAGAAGAAAAGGTGAACCTTTTTCGTACTTAGTCGGGAAGGTCCGAAAAAGGTTAAATTACCACCTACCCAACGCTCCTTCCAAAACAACATAAAATAGCTTGAGTTTTACGAGTGTGAAGGAAAGCAAGATCACTCGGAAAGATCCATTTGGTTACGAGAAATGGGGCTTACAACAATAAACTCGTTGCTTTGTTCTTGAGTGTTTAACGAGCATGACAAAGACACAAAGTACACTCGGAATCTTTTTCATGTTTGGGTCCAGAGCACGAAAAAGAGAAAATTAAGCTCAAACTGGGTGTTCCTTTTCTGTAAATTTAGTCCCTCAGGTCTGGAAAAGTGATAAACCTATACCTGAGAATACTCTTCTCATTTCTGAAGAAAAGAGAGTGATCCTTTATTGTATTATTCCGCATGGTCTGAGAAAGAGATAACCTAGCACCAATGTGGATGCCCATTCACATATTCTTAACGAGCTTGAACGGACGAGATAACTCAGCAGTCAAGTCTGTTTTGAAGGAGTCAGACCTGGGCCTAAAGAAACTCCATAAGGTTGGGGAGTCCTATAAAGGGATAGCTTGTAAAAATAGATTCATAAGAAACTCTATTTGGCATGAAAAATAGCTATGAGGAAACCCCTGGGCCTGAAACAGTGACGGAATGAGTACCAAAGGATGGCAATGGCATATAAGGATGATACTCATGAAAAGGGATCCTAGCCACGGAAGAAAAATGGTAGAGACAAGGGACTAATGGCTTAAAATACCATAGTCTGTGGCAAAAGTGTTGATTGCTAAGGTTAATGTGGAGTGATAAGATGCCAACGTGTTTTGGAATGAGCAAAAACCACCCTATAGAAGCATCAACACTTTGTAAAAGTTGGTAAACCTGTTCCAAGGCACAAAGAGGGTGATATTAATCAATTGACATTTCAAACTATATAAAAAGACCCACTTTATGAAATTTTATTTCTATAAATAGTTTGAAAATAAAAACATTTCATACCATTTGCACTTTTTGAACCAAAAAGGAAAGTTTACCCTCTATCTTTGATTGATCGCCATGGACAATTGGACCGTTAGATTCAGAATCCGTCAGCTTCAGGTAAATCTACACCCTAAGCTCTTATATTTGATCCAAACAAATTTTCAATTTAATGGTGAATTCAGTATTTTTCATCAACCTAAATTATGGCAAAATGCATTCGTGGGTTGCAAGGCATGAAAGTTGCAAATGTGTGTTTCATTCGCGAGTTGCTCAATAGGAAAGTCACGAATGACTCGCGACTTGTCCCAATGGACAGTCGCGAATGCTGCATAATAGGGAAATGCTTTAAAAATATGCAAAATTTTTAAAATTTTATGATGGAATACTGAATCAAATTATGTGTTTTTGTCAGGAAAAACATGGTGCTGGAGTGGAGAGAGAGGGAAGATGAAATGATGGATCAAGCGGCTCTCCAAAGCCCGCCTACTATCCAAGCATTGAGGACTAGTGGGCTTCTCAAGTTCTTTTGCAAATCGCCCATGCGGGCCAATGTCCACATATTAGAGTTCTTAGTCCATTACTGGGACCATGACCTGGGGATGTTCAATATCCAAGGTGAGACTTTGGAGCTTACCGTACAAGTCATCTACTTCATAACCAGGTTGTCACAATGGGGAGCACCGGTGAACCTGGAAGGCACTAGCAAGGGTGGAGACCCCTTGAGTGTCCAGAACTATGTCGATGTATTTTGCAGACCGGGTACTCAAAAGAAAGGCAGCAGTGTTCTCATTGCAGATATTCAGGATCTTACACTTCAGGTATTGGCCAGTACTATTGTGAGACTTTCAGGGTCAACAGGGTTGCATATGGCCACTAGGACTCAAATGAGAGTGGCGGTGGACTACTTTAGAGGTACTCTCTTTGATTGGTGCACGGGAATTGCCCCCATTATGAAGAGGCAATTATCCGACTGTAGGAGGGGAAGATGGAAGAACTTCGGCTATGCAAGTACACTGGTAGTGTTCTTCTTTGATAGAGTGCCAGTTATGAGCCCTGCTATACCATTACAGGTCCGTCATCCACGGCAGCCGAGGCTGAGCCGGAGGGGAGATATCTTCCTCCGTCAAGGAGGAGGAGACGTAGTACATAGCATGTATGATGATGACTTCTATACATGGTGGGAACGGTAGGTGCCGGTGTTGGAGTAGTTTCCATACGCCGGGTTAGATTTTCGAGGTGATCCCGACCTAGTCCTCCCTCCAGGAGGAGCATGGGGAGAGATGGGTAAGTATTTTTAATTTTTATCATTATCAAATTTTTATGGATTTTCAA